>JANHGL010007961.1:0-33379 GCA_024611195.1 Ceyx melanurus | reverse complement strand
CCTCTTGTCCTGTCATTGGATGACATTGAGAAGAGTCTGGCTCCATCCTCCCTACACTCACCCTTAACATATTTACAGGCATTGATGAGGTCTCCCCTGTCTCCTCTTCATCCTGACTAATTGAACTTGTAACCCACTATGGTGTTGAATCTGGATTTAGCTTTATCAGATTTCCCAGCTTTTGCAGCCTATGAGACCTGTTTTCCTTTAAAGATTTTCCCTGGGACCTTTTCCCCTTGACTGTTTCTGTGAGAAAATCCAAACAGCTGCTACCACAGGTGCCTTTGAGTTTTTCTGGTGCCATGGTGTCTGCAGTACCCAACTAGATGATAATGAATAGAAAAAAGAGACTAAATTATCTTCTACTTAACTGACTTTGCCTTCTCTTTTATTCCACCATTAATTAAAGAAAAAAAAAAAAAAAGCAGTGCTTGATTGATGTGATTGATGAAGTCAAGCCAGGTTTTCCCTGTAGATACTTCAGGCATTTCATTCCTTTTAACATGCCATATTTCTTTGTGCATGTAGTCCACTGTAGCTTTTCTGCGTTTGAAAATAGTCTGTCCCAGACAGTTCTGCAGTGTTGTTATCCGTCACTAAGTAACAATAATTCATAGATTCATAGATATTAGGGGTTGGAAGGGACCTAGAAGATCATCTAGTCCAACCCCCCTGCCTGAGCAGGATCACCTAGACCAAATTAAGGTTGACTTGTGGAACTTATGTAAGTAGTTGTACTCAGATAATATGTAAACAACAAATTTTATTTCATTTACCATAGATTGTTAAAACCACAATTTACATAAATTCTGTAAGTTAGTAAAAGAATATTTAAAGAGCATCTGGAATATCTTAATGTACTGTGAGATAATTAGTAATGAGGCATTTAACCTATGCAAATCATTGATATGTAAAACCAAAAGTGTGTACAAATACCTTTGTGTTTAAGAGAGAACTATTTTACTTCTTCAATGACTTTTACCTTTTTCTGTGAGGTTTGCTTACTGCAAATTGCATAGACTACCCTGAGGGCTTAATCCTTGGGACATGTGCAAGCAACTGGGCTGGTACATCCTCAGGACTATGTAGGAACAGGCAATAAATCTTTGTTACTTAGTCTGCTTTAATATACATATAGGTTTTGTCATTAGGTATGACAAGAGGAGGGTCTTAAGGATTTCAGTTGGGAGTATTAATTGTTTTCAGAGGCTACAGACAGATGAAAATTAAATGGTTAGAAGTTCAACAATCTTGGATTCCAGAGGAAAAATTACTTCTATGTACTTAGACATGTGTAGTCCATATGTTGGTAATTGCACCCTGCTGCTTTTCTTTGTAAAGTAGAGTCAATGGGCCATAAGTGGTGTATTCAAGTCAATAATGATCATGTAGTGCTTTGAGGTTTTTAATACAAATTTTATGAAAATGCTCTGCATTATTCCTTTGTGGCTGCTACCATAATAACTTGAAAACCTTATGCTATTGGCAGCATTTGTATTCCATGTCTCATTGACACATTTTCTTTTATTCTTCTAGATGCTTAAAGTGTGCAGATGCCCCCTGTCAGAAGAGTTGCCCAACTAACCTGGACATCAAGTCTTTCATCACAAGTATTGCAAACAAGGTAAAATCAGGCTTGCAGTACTACATGGAAGCAGGTAACAGCAGTTACTTGAGGTTGTGTTAGTTGTGTCTGCTCTTTCTGGCTGGTGACAGGAGGAGAGAGAGTCTGCTTTAAAGTTCAACAGTCAGATAAGTTTTCATTATTTTTGCTGCTGTTCAGTGCCTATACAGATAGTAAGATAATTTCTTTGTGTCACTTATCAGAAAAAGTTTTTTGATTTTGATGATTTTCAAATATGATACTAAAAAAACCTGTGTAATTATTTAACTTTGCTACAACTGAGGTATGACAATTACAGCCTTTTCTTTCATTAAAGGTTGGGTTTTTTTTAAATAAATTATAATATAAATTTTCTTTGGGCAGAAATGTGGCATAAAGGTGGTCATCTCAAGGAATGTTTTCTTGTAGTTTTTAGCAGGAGGCTCTGGTTAATTCCAATGATACTTAGACTCATAAAGGGTCACTTGTACTCTTAATAAAATACCAAGGGAATAAACAGAACCCCCTCTTTGGAGGTACTTTATGTTTTCTTTTCTTAATTGGCTATTATACTATAGTCATCATGAAATCTGAAAAACATTATTCTGATTTGTGGTTTACAAATGACTTTTAACAGTCAGAAACAGAAATAAAGATGACTGCAAAGTCGATATGACAAGATTAATTAGGCTGTCTGGAATAGCCTAAAGATGACTGGATATTGATTGGCCCATGCCTTTTAAAACTTACTTCACATCTGTGGAATCATTAGCTGCCATCTGATTTATTTGTCTGTATGAGCCAAACTAGACTCATAATCTACTGGGGTTGCTACAAAGATTTTCTGGCCACGTTTTATGATCTAACATGTCTTACTGGTAGATGCAACTGAAAGGGACAGTGCAGCTAAAGCTGCTTTTATTGCACTGTGTTATATACAGAGAAGACGTGGTACATTCTGCACCTTAACAAGAAGCATTAGGATGAGAGGAGATACTAAGATACACATATTGATTATTACTGTGTGTTGATGTGGTTTACAGTAATTGACATTATGCATGTAGACAGTTTCCTTATATAATCTGCACCCTGTCACTACAGCATTTATTTTCCTGAATGTAGGCCTCTGTTTGCACCATAGTGTAGTTTTTGGTGTATAGTTTCTTGTTACCTCTTCCAGGCACTTTAAAGCAGACAAACTAAGCAGAGCAGGTGCAAGGCAGTTAGGAAACTGCTAGTTTCCCTCTCATCATTTTGCTGTTTGTTGTTTAGGAAACCTAAAGCAAATTTTATGGAAATATTTTACTGGAATGGCCTTTTCTTATGAAGGGTTAGTTATGCTACTGCTTTGGGTATGATCGTGTGATGTGTTGTTGAGAAAATAAAAAAGGCTTGATTATCAAAACATAAAAATTGGGAATAAGGAACCAGGTAACATGAACTGAAGACTGCAATAGAAGATGTCAGAATAAGAACTGACGTTCTTCAGTGATAAATTTGGTGGGTCTTTTGGACTCTGATAGCCTTAGAACAGTGTGCTTTTGAAAACTCCATTTATTTTGTAAGTTTTTAGTGGAACCAATAAGTAATTCGTCACATGCATTTTTCTAAACTTTTATGGAAATAATAATTAGGATATCATTCAGAAATCTTCTAAGTGTTTTTATATTATTGTCATAAAATTATTTAATTCATATATTCAGGGATCTTTTACATGTTGTTGAAAATATTTGTCAAAATGACAAATCTTTTTTGCTGTTTTCACCTAGCAGATAAACTTTGCTTTTTAATCCAAAAGCTTATAAATAGATGTGGTATCTTCAAGACTGAACAAATAGGTGAAGTGTAAGAACATTGAGGTATTTGAGGTCAATTAATTCAGGAAATTGGGGTACATTTTCTAGGCTTTTTTGAAGTCTTTGTTCTGCTTCTGAATGCTTCATCACTCACTTGAGTAACTCCAGCAGGTTACCCTTCTACTTGTTTAGAGGAGATGCAATTCAGTAAGTTCCTTTTCCTCATCCCTGTGTAAGCAGTATTGCATGTAAGTATTTATTTAAACATTATTAATTATTAATATAGAATATTTAGACAGCAGCACACTGAAAATGAATTACTTTGTCAGGTATTTAAGAGCTCTCTTGCATGTAGTTTGTTTTGTTGGAAAACTGCTATAGCAATCATAAAAGGTCAGGGATTTTTGTTCTCTTAAGCCTGGGGCTTTTTAGATATTTACAGACCATGTACAATGTAGCTGTTCTGGCTGTTCTGCCATTAGACCTGAGCTCAGGAGTAGAAGAGGGACAGGGAGGAGGGGGTTGTTTCTGGGTTGAGAGGGTAATTGAATTGCCAGACGCAATGAGCCTTGAGCCTCTTGGAGAAAAAAGGATGTCACTTATGCTGCATTGTGTTAGCTGCAGTGACTCAGTGGAGTTTAGGCCACAACTTCCATTCTCTTTTTCCATTCAAACTGGATTACAACTCCACTTTATAAAGGTACAATCTATTCTATTGTGTCTTCCCAGTCAGTGTTTCTTGGTTGATACAGACCACTTGCAATTGTGTGTCAAAGCAGACTTATTCACCATGCACATTTTACTGCTTTTGTTTCTAAACATCACAAGATGGCAAACAGTATTTTGACTTCAGCTGTCCTCTATTTAATGTAGCCTTCACATTGCAAAGTGTTTATTCTTTGGTTTATAATACTCAAGTGCCATCTTAATTATTTGTGGGGTTTTTTTGTTGTTGTTTTGTTTTTCTTTTGTTTTTTAAAGAAAAAAAACCCACCACAAACTAAAAGAAATAAAATAATAATAATGTTCAGCTCTTGTAGGAGAAAGCTTTGTCGTGTTGCTCCTGAAAAAGTACCAGGAGTGATTTTAGGATTTTTATGTCCTTTCCCTGTATTGATACATCAAATCAAGAAGGACTTGGTAAAATAGAGCTCCATCACCCAACATCCTTCAGGGCTGGCACAAGCAAGTATTTTACAGCAAAAGAATATTCTACAGCTTCCCAGAAGCAACTCTCATCCTGAACACCTGCAGACTGTCCATCTTTCCTCCTGTTCAGCAGAAGTGTGTGCCAGAAAAAGGTGCCCATTAGAAAGAAATAGCAGCTAACATGCTCTACCTTTCTGCTGTTCAGTGAGAGGGTCTTGGAGCCTTTTGTTTTCAGACACCTTTATGGTTGTGTAGTTGCATTAAAAAACAACTACTGGTGCAGTTTAGGCATGTGTTACTGTGTTACATGGCACAGGCATAAAGAGTGACTCAGCCTTTATAGTCTGAGTCTAGAATGGAGAACTGGAGGTGCAGAAGTATCGTTCATGTTATCAGTCCTCAAAAATCACACTTTGTCACTGCAGCCCTCTGTTATAGCTCTCACATTTTTATCTCGTCTTGCAGTATTATGATGATTCCTGACATTGATTCAACAGTTTTCTACTTGTTCAGAAGGACTGTCTTCTACTATGTCCCTTAATAATAATGATACAGTGATCTGACATGTTAACTGTTTTCTAGTGAACTTTATAGGTGGAGGTGAGTCTTGTGGTGGCCAAAAACCAAACAAAAAACCACCAAAACCAAACCAAAACCCAAACAAACGAAATTCACGCTCCAGAAAAATGAAACAAAACAAAAACAAAAGACCAAACAAATTCAAACCAACAAAGCCATGTTGCCCTTTCCATAAAAGATTATCCCTGGATTGTGCAGAGTGATGGTAGGCAACAGGGGAGAGAGAAATGAATGCCAGGAATAACAGTGAGAAAGTTGGGGACCATAAGAGTAAGTTTTAAGATTTCGGAGGAATTTTTATGTTTAAATGAAACCAAAGGAAACATAGAGGCTTTTTTTCAAGAAAGGAATTATTTTTTTTAAAAAAAAGAGATGAATACCAAGGGGTAAGGGTGAATCTGAAGTTTGTGAGATGGAAGGAGCAAAGGAATATGCTGGAAATGAGAAAGAAAGTGGGAAAAGACAAAGGAAGGCAAGAGACAAAAAGCTGTGGGGTTATCAAGAGAAAATGAAATGAATAAAAGATTGTAAGGGAGAAAAGGTGGTGAGAAATGTAGGATTATGACAGGTGAGAGAAACACAATAATGTTTTTGCTATGCCAGGGGAACTCCAAATAAATTAACAGAGAGCATCTATATGCCATTACAATGACTGTAGAAAATCATGAGTCACAGTTCATATGTAAAATACTGTAAGTGGGATACTGTTAATACAATGAAGGATTGTGGAAGTCAGAAAGCTGCTAGATGATTGATAATAATTATATACAGATATACCTCACAATTAATCTTTAAGTACTACTTTGAGACTCCAGGTTTTTGAAAGTGCTGTTTTATGCAGCTTTCTCTGTTAATCTTCGTATATTTCAGGTCACTAAATAAAAATAATAATAAAAACCCCGCTAAATTTAAAAGAAAAAGTAGTAATGGTGTTAAATTGATGCACTTGAAACAGTGACTTTTCCTGAAATGTCTGTTTGTACTTAGTGTAATGGAATGGTTGACAGCTGGTTTCAGTTGCCATAGTGTAATTATGTAGAATAGACTTTTGCGATGACACTATGTCAATTAAGGAATCTCTCACATTCCAGACTACAAAGGACAAAATGACAGTACAAGATATTTCTTCCGTCCTTTTTCATAAAAAGATAGTGACACTGTGTGAAATTACAGTCCTGTTATGATGACATAAGTCAAATGATGTGAAAGATTTCTGGATTGATTAAAAATAATCAGCATTATAATATGGAATATGTATGATTTGATAAGTTGCTGTTGTGTTTTGTTCATTTTTCTTCAGAAGATATTGGCGGGGGGGGCTGACAGACTGGAGGCGTTTCTTGTTATATTCAAACTGGTGTGTGTCAGTGTGAAAAATGCTACTTACATAACTACGTACTTTAGTGGGTCTTCAGTATGTGAAAATATTTTAATCCAGTACATCTTGAGTAAATTTTAAAGCCATTGCAGAAAATGAACTAAGCTAGAAGGAGGCAATATTTTTCCTTTTTTTTTTTTTACTATGTCTCTTTAAAAACAAACGAAACAAACCAACAAAACAAAACTAAATCAGTTGAAAAGGAAATGACCACTTTTTTGGTCATTTCTTATGAAGTATTTGCTCTGTCCCAAAATCCTCATGAAGTCAATGTATTCTTTTTTATTACACAAAGAATAATAATGCATATTTCCATTGTTTTTGAGAAAACTGCAATATCAAAACACCCTGATGCATAATGAATTTATATAAAAAGCTCTTGAATTGAATCTACAGAAAGCATGCTATAAGCATTTCCTGATAGTAAATGCAATTTCTTCTGGCCTCTCGGTATCGATCCTATTCGTTTTAATAGTGTTTTTTTTCAAGTAAAAAACAGTCTCATTTGCATGCAAATTATATAATGCTTCCAAATGATACATGTGGAGATCGTTCTCTGCCTGGTTTCCACTGATTATTGATGTCTGTTTAAGGCTTGTTTTTGTTCCCTGTGTTAGCAATGTAGTATTTATTGACATTTTGATGTAGGAAACCACAAAACATCCTATCCAGTTAGATTAATTTATTTCTATGGAAGTGCAAAGGAAAAAAGATTTTATGAACAAAGGCACAAGCAGACATTTATCTCATTAAAAAATTCAGAAACATTCTAGTTTTAGAGTTGCTTCCTCTGTGACATCTGTAAAAAAAAAAAACTAGCCAACGGAGTCATTATTTCAGCATCTAAAAAAAAATTTACTCCAGACTGTTAAGGTAGCTTGCATCATTCTATGCCCTGGAATAACTGTCATTTTAATGAAACCAGCCTCCCTTTAATGCTGATCCTTTCTCAGGTACAATATGTGATGTGTCATTACCAGCTTGCCAGGTCTGCATCTCACTTCTATTTTGCATGCAGTCTACTACACCCTGGTTTTGTGAAATAAGAGCAATCAATTTTATTTTTTTTTTAAATAAAAAGTGAATATTCTATGAATATTCTACTTCTAATGTCACTGGTAAATTAATATATGTTTCAATTAAAAAAATATATATGTAAGCACAAAGTCCTTTATTGCTATATTACACTGCTGAACTACAAACTAATTTACTGCTGTAGTAACACAATGGTTTGCAGTTTTGTAGCACAGATTGTTCCACACCACTTTGTGAAACTTACTGGTCTAGACTATTGTATTTCCCTGCCAGTTTTTGTCAAGTATTGGAAAACATTTTTCTAATCATGTTTGATAGGCTAGATAATAAATAGATAACACATTAAAAACAGGATAAATGATGAAATAGAATGGAATGGCAAAGAGATGAAGCATCTCAGAGCTTGGATCCTGAAGTCCTGCCCACAGCTCAGGCTCAATGCTGGTGGCAGGTGTTCAGAACTGGTGTTCTGCAAGGTGGGAGGGGAGAGCTTGGCAACTGCAGCTCTTCTGGGAGTGTGTTAGAAGGGTGACTTCTTGCCAGACAGGGAAACCAAGTCAGCACTGGACCTGTACTTCCCATTCTTCTATAGAGGTGTCCAGTTTAGCATAGCTGGAGCGCACTGCTGGAGCTGAGCAGACTTGCCCTGCTATTCCCAAAGATAAGTGGAATATTTTGGACTTCATGTGTCTGTCTTTTAAATTTATCATTAAAATTTATTTCAGATGTTATGACTAGAAGATATAACTCCTTGATACAGATTAACTAATATTTAAAATGGTAACATGTGCTGTATACCTTTTGGTGCCCTTCTTTGAAAGGACATGATTCCTTTTTTTCGTAGGTGCTACCACTACTAGTGGTAGGCAACAGCAACTCATGATCATAACAGCAACATCTCAATGTTCTAAATCAAGACCTCATTTACTCCATCATATTTCTCTCAAATAAAGTGTTCTGCAGCAGTTGGCCTTATGCCCTTTAGGACTTCTCACCAAACTTTGGCATGATGTTCTGAGGCAAGTGACCCCAGGTATCTCCTCAAAAAGGCCATGGTCTCAGCCCTGTGCACACAATGGAATCTCCCTGGTCTAATCTCTGAGGTCACTTTCTACTCTGACATACCCTGTTTTTTCTGTAGCATGACTGTGCTCAAAGTTTGGTTTGAGCTTGCAAAACAAATAAAATATGCCAGCTGCCTGTAGTGGCACAACTTGAGTATACTTTACAGACATGTAATAAAATTAGTTTTAAAAAGAAGTATTAAACAGCTTTGTAGTCTAAGCATAATAACTAGCTTCATATATCGATTTAAATTACAAAGCCTAAAAATGAAGAAAATCCTTAATGAATTTACTAAAAATAGAAATGCATGTCGTTGTAATTGTTTCCATTGAACCAGAGTTGAAGATAATAGAAATAATAATCCTGGACAACATAGGAAGGGAAAATATAACTCTCATATGTAGTGAAATATCAGGCTGAACAAAAATTATTTGAAACCCATTTTATCTTTCCTTTCTTAAGCATGGGTGGGATGAGTAGTAAAATGAAGAACTGTAATTAAGTAAACCTCTGAATTTACTGAAGATGGAATGTAAATGGTTATTTACACCATAATTGCATTAATATAAATGTAATGTGTAAATGCAGAACTGCCATCTTAGAGGTTCTCCACCTCTAAATGAGACTACAGTTCACTGTTGGCATTTCCTTTGATGCTCTTTCTTAAGAGAATTATCCAGGCAAAAAGACACAACCAGGGATTGTTTTCTCATAGCATCAGGCACTGGGACCTTGCTAATGTCCATTACTTAGATTTTCATTATGGAGAGAAATCTTGCAGTCTCTCCTGTACCAGGGAGCTTCTCCTGTTCTAAAGATGTGCACTGAATTTCTGATTTTTGAGAATTTTTGAACCTGTGAATTGTACATAACTTTTTTAATTGGTTCCCTTACTTGGTATTTAGGGAAATAGGAAAATGAGTGTTTGCCCTGATCAGTATATGATTGAGGAAAAAGAGTTCAAGAAAGAATTCAGTATTGCATTGTCTACAAGTAGCTCCATAGGAAACCTTCTCCTCAGCACGAGACAATTGGCACTGCTGATCTGGTGTGAAGGACAGGTGTATCTGCAGTGGTGGTGTGTACAGATGTCTAAAATAAGCTTTTTTTCCTTGTGTCATAAAGAAATGGTAGTCTGACACTTCTTGGTCAGACCTCTACCAAAGATTGCAACTCAGCTACTGCCCAATTGACCTAGAAACTTTATTTCTTTACAGATACATATAATGCAGGCATGGTAGGTTTTGAATATGGATTTGTTAAGCCACTAAAAATCCTACAACATTCTCAGACTGAAGATGCTTTTAACTACTTTGCAAGCTAAAAATAGAAGTTTTATCTTTGCATAATCAACCATTTTGCTGACTGACTTTCCAGTGTCTCTGACATAACGCTGTATACCATGTTGGTATATGTAAATAATGTCAGTGTTATGTATTTATATATTATTCTACTAACCAGTTGAAGTATTTTGTATTTTCAGTTGAATTTTTGAGGGTTTGCTTCCTTGGTGTGTGACTATCTCTGTGTCTTTTTTTTTTTTTTTCTTCAGAACTACTATGGAGCTGCCAAAATGATTCTTTCTGACAACCCACTTGGGCTAACATGTGGAATGGTGTGTCCAACATCGGATCTCTGTGTTGGTGGCTGTAATTTGTATGCCACTGAGGAAGGACCAATTAATATTGGTGGATTGCAGCAGTTTGCTACTGAGGTAGGTAGGAATTGCAAATGTCTTAAATTCTTTTTATTTATCAATAAGTATTGTCTAAGTGGTTGACGTTCTTAATGATTTTGGTTTTTAAAAAGTTGATGCAAATACAGTAAAGGCATAGGAATAATAATGACCCTTTTTCTTACAGCACATTCAGAAGCTTAGAAATTATTTTATAACATAGTATTCTATAGGAAAATAAGGAACATATTTGTGAACCAGATGACTCTTTGGAAACCCTAGTAGTTAAGACAATTTGTTTTATAATGAAAGATTTATATAAGCCAGGTGAAACTGTGTATGTTACTGCAGTAGAATGCGTAGGGAAAAAAACAAGTGCACCTGCATCTGTAACTGCATGTTAAGGAGATGTATAACTGTTCTGGGCATAGGATAGATCCTATAGCAAATTACTGTGCATTTGTACTAGCTTTAGGGTGAAGGAAAAATTTCAGATCGTTTAGACTTATTTACTTTTGTCAAAATAGAATAGTAAAAAATAAATAGTTTAATGTGAAATATCTATGTGCATCTGTCTAGATAGATGCAGATGTGCATAGGTATAAATTTATTAGTTGTAAAGGTATGTGTAAATTTTGTCCCCTGAAGAAAAAAACTTGCCACTTGATGTTAGGAAGTCTTCTCGGGCATTTCTGTTGGGATGTGTGTAATGTTTGTGTATCTCAATAGTTTCAATGTTCTGATTTTCATCTGAAGAAAGACAGAGGCTACTGCACATTTTTTAACTTCTTTTGAGGCCATGGATCCTTTGTACCAAACTCATGGACTCACCTCCTCTGATTTGTCTGAAGTATTTTTGAGTAAAAAATGTGATTTTAGGCTCTGTAAAAATGAGGTAGTTGTGGCTGTGTGAAAATAAGGCAGATGCATGTGTTGAGATTGCACATTTGTATACACACAGTTTCCATATCTTAGGCCGTTTGGCTGATCATATTTACAAACATGTGATGAAGTTCCAGTCACCTTTACAAAGCCCAAGAAAAAAAACCTTTGTAGGACAGACCAAAAGAGAAATGCAAATCAATCAACAGATTATATGTCTGTAAGGAGGACTTTTTTCCTTTGCTGTCATTCAGTGACTACCACCCCCCTTCTCAGTGGCTGTGGGTCATGATTTGGTGAGCAAACACACACACAACCCTCCAAAAAACAAAAAACAATACAAAACAGAAAGATTAAACAGTTGTCAAGTAGGTGATAAATACAGTGGTGAAATATTACTGTTTAGGAACCAAATGCAAGTAATATCTGCTAAAACTTGATTTGTGCCTCCTTTTAGCCCCTATGCTATGATTAATAGAGAGGAATTATAGCTTGATAGATAATGCTAAATATGTGCCATTTTTCTTCAAAGATCTTTAGAAATCTATTAAAAAAGCTTAGTGCTAGCAAAATGATTGATATGAAAACTTCAGAGGATGAATAGCTCTGAATGGCTTTGCTCCTAATGTTTCAAGTTATTTTAAAGTGATATTAGTGTCAAGAGTTCTAACCAAATAAAATTGTTACATAGTTCTATTTAGCACTCTAACAAAAATAACATTTCAGTAAATTTTATCTTTAATATTTTCATAGTATCCTAAAATTGTTAGTTGTTAAAAACCTTTATATTTACTGCAGCTTAACAAAAATTTTGTATGTGTTGTAGTACTCATAAATAGTAATAGACAGTAACTTTTGTTGTAGTAATTATGATTGCATAGAATTTGATAAAAATTCGTTGAGTTAAATTTTACTGTGAAAGTATGTGTGGTTGAAAAAAACCCAAAACATATGAGTGCTTACAAATGACAATCATTATGAAAAGATGGTTTAAAATCCTGAAGAAAAAAATAAAGAACAATTGTTCATTCAAAAAATGGCCCAGATGCTGCAAGTGAAGTGTGTTTATGGCTTTACCTATACCAGTAATGTAGCAAATTGTGTAATTTAGGTGTGCAACATGTGTTACTCTTAATGAGAGCTGCATGGTAATTCTCATGTACTGTGTAACAGTTTGTCCCACAGGGGCTTATTTACTGAAAACTCCATTGTGCATAAAGGCAGTTTTAGACTTTTTTTCCTTGGAATTAGTCTGAGGATCATACACTTGATGCATTATGAGATTGAGCAATAATAAAAAGGCACAAGTGCTAGCTGAGATAAAAGATAAAATTGCAGTAAAACAGGAAAGTGGGTTTAAAATAGAAAATATATGAGTATGACGTATGCCCCTTTGTGCTTCTGAACAATGACTGATCATCTGTTCATACTGCAGATAAAACTCCCTAATTGTAAAATATTTGTCATGCATACGGTAGAAAAAAATGGCACCTCATGCCTTCTGCATTTTTCTCCTACCCTTCCATAGAGTTTTGTTCAGCTCATTCTCACAGTAAATTGTAATCTAGTCTGAAAAAAAGGGAATTTTGACAATTAAATGTTCAAGTGGAAAAAATATGAAATGTCCGTTTGTATTTGTGATGTAGAATGTGTATACTGGGATGCAGTTACCACGGTAACTGTTGCATCTAGAGAATAACACGGAGTAAAAGCTCACTATTATAAATGATGAGTGTCAAGTGCAGGTTACACCTGCTTCTGCACAGGTCAAAATTATATTAATGTCTTTATCTGTCTCTTTTGCTCAGGTACTGTAGAATCAGGAAACATCTCTGGGTTTGGAACACAAGTTCAGTGAAAATATACTGAGATTGCAGTGACATTTCATACAGGCATGAGCTATATGACTGTCAGTCCCACAAAATAAACTGTAATTATTGGTTACTCAAGAAGAAGTTTGAAAGCTTGTAGTAAAAAAGGAAGCATGATCTATTACATTGTTTGGTGTAGTACTAGTAAGAAGCCCTCAAAATCTTAAATTCCTGGATAGGTGCTACTGAACTTACAGGTTCTTGTGTGTTTCTAGTTCATAATTCTGAATGGAGCAGCATAAGTTAAATAGAAAATATATTATTTTAATTGCAGCATACTAGATTTAAATCTAGTAACTTAGTACTATGACTCTCATGCCAAATACAGTTTTGGTGATTTGTTCCTCTCTGGAGATATATTCTGTCTGCTGTTGCAGCAGAAGGAAATTGGAAAGGGAAACTTGGTATGTTTGGGTTTCGGTTTCTTTTGTTTTTCCCTAAAAGATGCATTGTATAAGCTTATCTGCTGCTAACCTAGAGGCATCTCCACAGAGCAAGCATCTGCTCTGGCAGGTGGGCTGTGGTGAGGGTCCTGGGTACCCCTCTGAGTGATGAACATTCCCTCTCCCCCAGCCCAATGTCTTCCTGGAAGGATTGCCTTGGAGGACAAGCTGTGCCCTCCGGCTCAGGGTCCTTCTTTGAGTTGCATATTGACAGCTCTGAGGAGTCTTAACATAGGTGGGGGGAGAAGTGGTTCTGGTGGAGCTGCAGCTCAATGGCCTTGGGGTGGCTGCCCAGGCACCTCACCATGGCTGGCACAGATGGACACGCTGTGTCCACACTGCTGGATTGCTCTGGGGAAATAAGACAGCAGGACAAACAGAAAAAGAATTCTATTTGCCAATACTCATTTTTATTTTAACACATCGTTAGATTGTTTTCATTTTAAGTCACGTTGAAATCTATAATAATTGACAAAATGTAGGCTTGTCTGAAGACTTCTGCAGTAGGCCTGGGGGTGGATCTGAGGACTTCTATCTCTCAGGCAAATGCTGAAGGACTTGCTGATATTTGGACAAGTTATATAAACTTTTCTACAGTGTGTTTTACAGACATTAAACTTTGGGGGTTTTGTCTAAATCCATTTAGGTGAAAGTTGCTCTGTCCTGTTCAGTGGTAGGATTCATGAAATGTTGATGTATGCCCTGGATCATGGGATTTTCCGTGACAAGATTTTTTGTTAGATAAATTACAAGATAATTTAGAATCATAGAATGTTTAGGGCTGGAAGGGACCTCCAATGGTCATCTAGTGCAGCATCCCTGCAGTGAGCAGGGATACCCTCAACTAGACCAGGTTGCTCACTATTAAAATTTTTTATTACAGTTGTTAAGTAGGTTTGAGATGCTTTAGACAGTGGTTTTGTCTACACTCAGCTACTTGCACACAAGTTTGCAGTATTACAACTTTTGTTAAGTTGTAGGGAGGATCTATAATTTTTCATAATTATCTCATGTTTGTGGAAAAACAATTTCCTGTGCTATCCACTGGAATGGAATGAAATTAATTGTGAGATTTTGTAACTTGACAACTTCAAGAAAATTACTGACCATATAATTTGGCTTCATTTTTTATTAAAATCTGTGCAGAATATTATTTTCCTTTTTAAATATTCAGCTGCCCTGTATTAATGTAAACCAGCCTACAGATAAATATCCATGGAAACCAGTGGGAAAGTGTGAAACTAATACAGTAAGTTCCTAAATGTTACTGATTTCAGTGCCTGTATTTTTCTTTCTATGCACTAGCAGAATCTGATAACAATTCAGAATATACTAATAAGTTTCATACTAAAATAAATACCATCTAGATGCTAAGGTCTATATCAGTAGCTGTTTGGTACCTCAGCATCTTGGTAAAGGGTATTTAATGGCAAACCTGACTGAAAAACTTATTTCTTTAGCTTTTTAAGTGTGGAAGCAAGCATATAAATAATTTAGTTATGAAAACAAAGCATACTTAATTAAAATATTAAATTTTACTGTTCTTCAGTTTTCCCCATTTTTTTTTTTTTGGTTTTCAACCTTTTTTTTTTTTTTTTTTTTTTTTTTTTTTTTTTTTTTTTTTTTTTTTTTTTTTGTTTTTTTTTTTTTTTTTGTAAATGACTTTTTTTTTTGTTTTGAACCTTTTTTTTTTTTTTTTTTTTTTGTTATTTGAGGTTTTGTAATGAAGATGGCATAAACAGATCCACTTTTTACTTGAAAAAATGTGAACTTTGTATGTCTTGGAGACTACCAGATATGCTTTTTAGTAAAAGCAAAGGCTTTATAAATGTTCATATTGAGGTTAAGCTTTCAATATATTTACTGTCTTATTTAACACATTCTTTGTCATAGTCCAAAGATAATTTTAAATAAAAGTGAATTAGAGAAAAAGTGTCTGACCATATTTGAATTCTGCAAATAGGT
This sequence comes from Ceyx melanurus, assembly GCA_024611195.1. Taxonomy (NCBI): domain Eukaryota; kingdom Metazoa; phylum Chordata; class Aves; order Coraciiformes; family Alcedinidae; genus Ceyx; species Ceyx melanurus. The sequence continues at coordinate 17,938 of JANHGL010007961.1, read as the reverse complement.
GGTGAAGGGGTATCTATGGTATGTTCCTCTTAGAAAAATTCTGATCATAAAACTCAGTAACTTCACTAAAGTGAGTTACTTTTTTCTAATTTATATAAAAATTGATATAACAATTCTGAATAATAGTTCTAACCTGCTTTAATAATTTTAAATGTTTTAGATTCATTAAAATAATGCTTACTATCCCATAAAATTATTTTCATCTGGTTAGTAAAATTAATTTCTGTGACTCACCTGCCATTTGACCAAATGTCCCATCTTATCATCAAAACATGCTAATACTATAGTAGAATAGTGAAGAAAAGAACCAGAATTTTATTACATGAGATCAATCAGCTTTTCCCTGTCTGCATTTGGAAAAACAGCTAAAATAAGTTGGCTAAAACTTTCCAGGAAAATTTAACTTGAATCAGGCACTCAGCGATTGAAACCACTGTAGTTTGCTTAAGTAGGAAATACTGTGGAACACAATATTGTGAGTTGCAAAACTTTTGTTTGCATACATATAGTGCCTGGAATGACACTCTTTGTTGAGTGTACCAAATGTCTTGGAACAAGAATCAACCCCACTGCAGTGAAAGGATGTTCGATTTACAAGCAGGAAGAGAATTCTGGAGAGAATATTGAGCAAGTGCGCTCACACTTTTACACATTGAAGTAATGCAGATAGGGAAACTGTAATATGTTATAAACCTCTAAATCACGAGAGACTTTCAGCTGTTGTGGAGAGCAGACTGTCTGTTTTGGTTTGGTCAAATTGTAACTCACTGGAGGACAAAGTCTCCATAAAGTTTTTGTAAGGTGGATATCCTTTCTGTAGACTGTAATGGATATGAAACATAAGAAATGGATGGCATCTGTGTGAGCTTAGTTTAAATAGGCTCTAGATGGTGAAGTAATTATGATTGCTTAGTATTTGATAAAAAGTTGAGGAATAAATGCCCAGTGTTATTATTAATACTCTATATAATCTCTTTTGTTCATGTACGAGAGACTGTCAGAAGGAAAAGCAGACTTGGGGATGTTGGCTGAGTCTTTCTACTGAGAGATTAAGCTTTAAAATTCATTATTCGGTCTTATTTTCCTGATTTAGTCTTGGTTTAAAAGCACTTCAAAACAAAATAAAAATCCAAGTAAAAATGAAATAATCTTCTTGAAGAGTGGGTGGACAAGAAGGGCAATAGTATTAGATTTTACTTGCATCCTCACCACAGTCTGAGCAGATGAAAGTTGGAGAGGACAGTTGAACACTTGCTTGCCAAGGTAGTCATCTCTGCACACCAAAGGATTTTAATAAAAGAATTCAGGGATATTTAAATAGGTGAATTACAGTATAGGGAAACTTCACCATGAGGTGAGTGAAAATCTTCTGAAATGCATTGAAGCAGTTTGCTATTTTCACACAGTTACCCTGCCAGCCTTAATATGAAAAACTGCCACTGAATTCCAGATGGCAAGATACTGCCTCACAAGCTGCCTGTGCTGCATAAAGACAGTTTCACCCTATTTGCAAATAGGCAGAATTAAAGTTGACCATTCAACCTGAACTACCAGGATTTCCTGCATGAGTGCTTGGTTTCTGAAGCTTAACAGTGCACTTCCATAGTGCAGAACTTCAGTGTAATATTTAGTTAATGGGTGTGACTACAACAGTACATGTAAAAATAACTATGTCAACAACATAAATTTAGTGATAAATTTATTACACTTTGTGCATATTCATAGTGTTCAGTATACACATAAAATGCACAAGTTATGTAATTTGTATTACTGAGTAGCCTTCTAAAACAACTGCATAAGACTTCAATGGAAATTTGGTATCATTCAAGCAATTCTTGTGTGAATGTAACAAAGCAGACATTTTAGAAATATCCTTTTGCATTTTGGTTATCACAGTCTGGTTTCACAGTCCAATATAAGCTTTTCAGCTTGTGAAATCCATTAATAACCACATTAAACTTTACCATACTCTCTGAATTGTTAGGTTAATTTTTTTTTTTTAAAAGAAAACTATTATCTGTCTTTTGCTTCTTGCAGTTTGCTAAAATGTTGTGTCAATTTACAAAAACGGTGGGAATTTGACACAGAAATTTTAGAGGGAGAAGGAACTAATCACTGTTTTGCCTAGCATGAGTGCTCAAGTGTGCATGAAGAAAATGAACGATTCAAAATATAAATAAAAAAAAAATCTATTCATGAGTGGAATTTCCAAAGTTTAAGTTGAAAAATCTTTGCTTCTTGAGTTCTAAGGAAAGTAAAAACTGCTGGTAAACTTGCTAAATAGCTTAAATATTATATTTATTAAGACAAATGACCACATATATCTTTTAGAGGACTGATTAGTATTTATGGAATGCAGTTCTCTATTACAGTAGATGGGGAACAGCATTGTCTTCTGGTAGTTTTTGAGGTGCAGCCTTGAATTGTTTGTGATATGACTGAGAATCCCAATGCAATGAAGTCTTGTATCCTTTGAATATAATGCTATGCTCCTGCTGCAGAGATATACTCCTTAGGTTAAATACTTTTCCTTCAATGTCTAAAATAAAATGAAGATGTAACAACTATGCTCTTCCGTGCTCCTAATCTTTAGTAGCAAGAACTGTGAGTCTATTATTTTTTCCTTTTGTTGGTTATACAAGATAGAGACTCTATTCCTTCTTCCACAAAGTGTATAAATGTAGAGGACAGTGAAATCTAGTTCACTGAATGTAGAATATTTTTGCCTTAGCCTCTGACCTGTATGCCTGAGCAAAAAACTGATTAAATGCAAATCTGAAATAAACTGTGTGACACTGCAACTAGGTTAGGAGCCCACTGTGCTGGGGTCTGTATAAAAATATAGTAATGGAAAGAGATTGTCCTAAAGTACTTCTAATATTCAAGGCAGAATGGAGCAGATCATCACCATTTAAAGATGAATAATTGAGGCATAGGGAGAACCGTTTAACTTTGCAGTGTGCTTTTTTGGGCACTCAACTGAAAAGTAGAAAGCTTATGAAATAGATGAGTGACTAGCATGGAGTAAGTCCTATTAGAATTATCTAAAAGGAGGCATCTTAATCGTGGATTACCTTTGAAAATACAGTACTGAAGACTAGGGCTATTTCCTACAAAAAGGTTTCAAAACCACCTAAGGTTGGTTATCTAACACCTCTAAAAATTCAAGCCATAGGTGATGTATTCAGGATCATACAAGAAGTGTCTTTAAGAATCAAAACCTCTTCACTGGAGTTACAGTCCTTCGTGTAATTCACAGAAATATTTTTCTAGTACTAAGAATAATTTCAGCATTGTCTGGAAGGAAATTTTTGGTGTTACAGAGATTCTCTGCCATCTGGCTAACTTTGGATTACTGTTTTGTTACCGGTAGTCTGGTTTCATTTTCTCTAAAGTTTACAGTAATGAAAGATCTGACTTCAGACATTTCAAAACCAAAAAGAACCATAGAAGGACCAAACCATGCAACTGCAATGCTCCTCAGAATTGTGCACACCATGTCACTTGGGAATTCCTGTAACGTGACGATCAATCTGCAATCATGCATCAGCAGTATGTGACAGTACTAGCAGAAGCTTCCATTGTGTTCCTCATTATAAGATTTAAATAGAGAATGGAAAGTATGTAACTTGTTGAATGTATTGCTTTTCAGGTTTTCAAAGCTATGAATATTCCTCAAATCAGAAACCCTTCCTTACCTCCTCTGGAAGATATGCCTGAAGCCTACCACGTGAAGATAGCTCTTCTTGGTGCAGGACCTGCAAGTTTAAGTTGTGCTTCCTTTTTGGCTCGATTGGGCTATTCAAACATCACCATATTTGAAAAGCAGGACTACATTGGTGGCTTAAGGTAAAAACAAATTACAACAAAGAACTATTCCCAAGGATTGTAGAAAGCAAAGCAAAAAGTATTCTACAAACATAATTTAAAAAACATATCTCTATTTACCAAAGGAAGAGATTAGAACTTTATAGATCTGGAAAAAGTATTTATTGAAATAATTCATCATTCATGTTAAAACGGGTACAGTTACAGGCAAACTTTAAATGCAAATCTGGTTGCTGTCTCCTATGTTCTCTTGTATTACCTCTAAGATTCCACAGTGCAATTGTTAATACCAATTTAACACTCAGAAAAATTACATCAGGAACCATTTTTCCTTATCTAGAACTTTTAAACAAGATGAAGTACCTGTGGCCCTACATAGTGAAAGAAATAATAGATGTTAAAATCCTTTAGTCAGATACTAATTTCATGGATAATTTTAGATTTAGAATGCTCTCGTTTTTAACCTACCTTATATAAATATAGGTAGCAGTGAATAAATCCATCTTGTAAGCCTTGCAGTAGATGATTATTTTTTTCCATTGTAACAATATCTGAGATATCTTAAAAGTTTATTGTAATTCCTAAATATAAGAAAAATATTTCAGTAACTGACTAATGGATACCAACCCATTCAAAAGCAAAAAGATGAACTTATTTTAAAGTGTTTGCAAAAAAAAAAAAAAGTGAAGAGAAACAGAGAGAGAGAAGGGAGACATGCTCGTATTTCTCGTTGGTGCATCACTGAAATCAATAGAGTTGACACCGTTGATGAATTTGATCCATAATGTCATAATGTCAAATACTTATTCAGTGCTCTGGAAGACAGAGAATCAATGCTGGAGAAGTTGAACTGATTACTTGCATTTTTTTCCCACTGAGGTGCAGAAATATTCTACCCTAATTATCAAGGTGTTAATACATAGGCATTTAACTGTGGAGCTGTTTTACTTGAACTGGTTGCCAAAGAGGACTGCAAATTTAGTCTATGAAATACCTATTCACCAGCTGAGTAGCACGTTTTCATAAATACCAGATATAAAATCAGTGTTGTTGCTGTACAGTAGTAAGAAATATGGGATGTTTCTAACAATGAAGCTTTACTTGGTGACAGGTTAGACTTGGGTTGCACTTAGCAATACAATACAACACTTTCTGCAGTTGCTTACAGTGCAGTGCTGCAGTTCCTCACCGTGTGCTTGCTTATTTGAAGCAATGTGATCTTAAGTTGTGCACCTTCATGTTTTAAGTTGAATTTAAAATAAAGCTTAGTCTGTCTTCGGTTATCTGAATATGTCTGAATTTTTCATAATTTCCCTACATTTCACCAGTTGTGTAAAATTTATAGTAGAGTAGGAATAAGCAGATAAGGCTTTTGTGTAGAGACTGTGAACGAGCTTCTCTGCTTATGCTCCTAGCTATGCCACTGGTTTAAAACGTACCAAAATACATCTGTCACTAGGACAAATGAGTGCTGTCCCTTGAGCAAAAGTAATTTATGATCACTGAGAAACACCAAGCACCTGTCCAAGCACGTCGAACTTGGATCAGATTTGAGGAGGAGGTGAATCTGTGGAACACTGTTCCCAACCACCCAATCACCCCTACCCCATTTCCTTTGCCCTCTCTGTCTCTCCATGGCAGAGTTAGAGGCTGACTTCTGCTGCTGAAAGAAATTATGTCAGAATTATTGATATACCAGCTGACTTCCATAGAATTGTTATTTTCTTGGTTCATATGCACGCATATTTCCTCACAGAACTGCGTATATTTGCATATGAACATGTATATATATGTATATGTGAGTATACTCCACATTACAAAATTCTTAAGTAAATGTTTAATAAGAGCAAAAATTATTTATGAATTCTGACAGTGACATAACACAGCCAGTGCTGTTCTGGGAGCATATAATGGAGATGACAGGCCTTCAACAAAAGCATAGGTGGCCTGGAAAACAGAACTTTTTTTTTTTCAGATTTGTGTATTTAATCTCTGTTGCAGAATCATATTGATACATTAGTTTCTGCCTCAGATACCTTTTTACTTAGCATGACCTATGAAAGTTGTATTGTCAAGACATGATCATTGTAACTGGTATTTAGAAAACTTTTCATTGCACACTGGTCAGGAAAGGTGAGAAAGGACAGTATTAGAAATAATGAAAAACACCAGTTTCTTATCAATTTAATTGAAGTTGATGCCACTTTAAGTAAAATCCTTCTTGCCTGTTGAAGGTAGATGTTAAAGACGGTGTGGTCACTAAAACTATGTAAAATAAAACCACAGTGAATCTCTTGGGCCTGTGCATTCACATACATCAGAATTAACTAAGGTGTGTTACAGGTATTGAATTTTTAACAAATATCAAAAATCTTCCTAATAGCTGGAAGTATTTCACAAGCATTTTTGTTTGTTTTAGTACATCTGAAATCCCCCAGTTCCGATTGCCGTATGATGTAGTGAATTTTGAAGCTGAACTTATGAAGGATCTTGGAGTGAAGGTAATGAAAAATATATCCTGCCTGTGTATAGCTCAAAGAAAAAAGAACAAGAACTCTGCCATAGATTAACAGCAAAATGTCATGCACATTAGTAAAGAACGATTAAAAGCTATGCTAGACAGAGGAAGGAAGATGCTTCTTCTTGCTCAGAGCATTTGTCTGTCTCCTGTCTGAATGCCACTAGTTTGGAAAAGGGCAATCAATAGTTCTCATCTGGCATGCCTGCATGTGATTAATTGTCTGTAAGAAACAAATTCCTAAATTGCTTTAGAGGTTCAATGGAGCTATTGGAGTGATTTGATTTTTTTTAATCGTGGTTTCTCCATGCAAGTTTGGCACTATTTAGAACATTCTTACTTGATACTTCTCCTGTCTCTGGCTCTCCCTGAGTTTTTTTCTTCATGGTTTATTGTACGGTCTTGCATAAAAGTTAATTATATAATCAAATGTATCAAATTAAACTGTTAACATCATCATCCATTATAAACAATAACAGTTATTCAACTTCTTGGAAACTAATGCATGCATTATTCTGTTAAACAAATGTGTATTGTTTATAGATAATGGGACTATTGCTTTATTGTTAATTTAGGGCTTGAGCTGAAGATTTAGATAGTATTTACAACTGCTACATTTTAATAGAAGTTGCAAATGTAGAATGCATCACTGGATCAATTTTTTGAATACTAGGAGGGACAATATATTTTTAACACAATACTAAACCATTCAGTGAAACTACTAATTCTTCTTGGAATCTTTTGTATTGGTTCATATCATAAAAGCAATAGACTGATGTCACAAACCCAAGTGAGATCTTCATCCTGTCCAGGTGTTAGAAAACTGCTAGTAAGATGCAAGATAGATAAGGCTTTACATGGTACAGTTCTGTTTTGCTATTTTAAAGATACGTTCACAACCCTTGAAAAGACTGAAAGAATGGAGGTTGAGTTAGGGATGGGGCTAAAATCAGAACACAGAGACAATTTTAGTCAAAATTGCTGGGCATAGGCTCCCGGGAACCCTCTTCAAAACTCAGTTCCCCAGGGCTCCCTGTTATGACAAGATCTCCAGAATGGACTGATAGAGCCACATTGTCTTGACCTTCAAGTCCTCTGTGATTTTGAAGTGCAGGAGAAAATCTCAATGTAAATTTGCTTCCAAGCTCTGCCATTGGTCTGCAATTGACCCTTTAGCAAGCTGGTTAGCAAAGTACCTTAGCTTTATACCTCTATAAGCTGGAAATATTTTCTGTGTTTACTTAAAGCATTGCAAATCTGTGGTGGAAGGTGCTTGCTGTATTGTGTAAATGCTCAGTAGTGCTGTTTATTCAAGTAATTCTACTCAAATTAGTAAGAATTAGTCAGCTGAATAAGGATTACAGAGCTGGGCCCTAGGAGTATTATGAATCCCCATATAAAATAGTATTGCCATTTAAATTCCTTCATTAGATTTTCATAATGTATGTACACAATAGGATAAAAAAAAATGTAATAACAATTTATGGAATGTATTTTGTTGTCAGCGAGGATGCAGGGTGTATTCTTGAAAGGATTACAACTGTGCACTGCTTTGGCACCTCTGATAAGATTTATACTAAATCTCCAAAGACAAAAGAAACTCAGTGTTTTAACTATAGTGCACTGTATTTTACATATGCCCTTTTTTCACCATTAGGAAAAGAATATTAAGTTGAATATAGCAGGTTAGATAACAAGATGTAAAATGACATCAAGACTAAACTGTTGTGAACACAAAGTGTAGTACTTACACAACAGAACATGACATTTGGTAAAGTGATTACACAAGTGATATAACAAAAACTGGGGGAAAACATTGAAGTTCAGAGGGTCTACAATACAGAAACAAAACCACACATAACCATGTCAAGATGTACAAAATATCAGAAGATACTTTGTGTGCTCAAAAGCCCTGGGGTTAGGAGAGATGAGCAAAAGGTGTATGTATCTTCAATTGCCTGACACAGGAGACTGCTATAGTTGGTTACCCAAACACGCAGCAAATCATAGAATGGCTTGATGGAAGGGACCTTAAAGATCATCTAATTCAACATCCCTGTCATCTGCAGGGCCACCTCCCACTAGAACATGTTGCTCAAAGCCTCATGCATCCTGACTTCCAGGAATGAAGTGTCCACAACTTCCCTGGGCAACCTGTGCCAGTGTCTGACTATCCCCATAGCAAAAATCTTTTTCCTAATATCTAATGGAAGTATATCCTGCTCAAGTTTAAAACTGTTGTCCCTTGTCCTATTACCACATGCCCTTATAAAAAATCCCCCTCTAACTTTCCTGTAGGCCCACTTCAGGTTCTGTAAAGCCACTATAAGGTCTCCCTGGAGCCTTCTCAGACTGAACAAACCCAACTCCGTCAGCCTGCTGTCACAGGAGAGGTGCTCCAGCCTACATTACTATATGAAAAATTTTCAGCTTTTGCTTCTGGAAGTTAGTAGTTGAAGTGAAACAAGTATAAATTATAGGTGCATTTCTACTACTGTGACTTAATTATTTCAAGAAATGGACACCAATCAGTGCACCTTAGGTGTTCTTGTTTGTCTAAATTAGAATTAGCAATTGCAAGTTTAAATAAAAATGGATCTAATTAATAATTTTGAAAACATTTGCTCATTTACCACTCGCAACAAGTCTGCCTCAGTACAAGCAAGTACAGCATAATGGAATTTGTACAGAACTTTCTTCAGACTTACTGAAGTCTCTGGACTACTCTTTTTCTGGCAGGTTTTCTGAACCCACAAAACCACCATTGGCTTCACTGAGGGTTTTTTTGACCTCAAGGTGCTCTAGCTAGTGGTCTTAGTGCAAAAGTCAGGCTGTGAGCTTTGAGAGTACAGCACAAAGCAATACCATCCTTCCTTCAGAACTAACATTGCATTCTGTGCAATTGGAAACCTACCAAGTGCCTGATACTGTGTGGGAAAAAACATGGCTTGTTTTTTTTTTTTTTTGTTCAGAACCCCTGTTAATACAGAATAGTGTCTTTTTTTTTAATTTTTTTTTTTTTTTTTTTTAATGTATCTGTAGGAAGCTCATATTTTCACTTATGTTTTTGCAATAACCTAAAATGTTAGGGTTTTGGTTGGTGTGCTGGGTGATCTATTTAGCACGTATTCCCCAAAGGAGGTTCTTGCTTCCACATCGTGTTTCTTACATTCTGATTTTCACATGGGAATACAATCTTCTGTAGTCAGCACTGAATAAAGCGATTTACTCATAGTAGAAAACTGCCATTTTCACATTTACTTCAGTATTGTATTCCATAGGCAGTCTTTGCTTGTTTGTTTAGCTTGCTTGAACTTTTTTAGCTTACTGCAGAAACCAAGATAGCCTGTAGTGGCCCCATCTAAGGATGTTCTGAAGGTACTTTCACCCATATCTAGTTTGGGCTATTTGCTTAAATCAGAGCCAATCTGGCCTTTTAAACCTGGTTTAGGGAAAAAAAAACAACTAACAACATAAAACCCAAACTAAGCCAAAACGAAACAAACAAAAAAAAAGCTTTACTGGAAGATCCAATGAGATATCTGTATGCAGGATATGATAGAAATTATTTTCATGTTATCATGTGGAGACAATCAAGTTTTAATTCTTTCAGATAATGTTTAATAAAGGCCTTGCAATGGATGGAATGACTCTCTGTACCTTGAAAGAAGATGGCTATGAAGCAGTCTTTATTGGAATAGGTAAGAAGAGCTAGCTATCTCTTGTCATCTTGAAATTGAATGACTGTCTAAGAATAAAGCAGGGCTTGTATCTGTGTTCATAGCTTGATGTGAGACAGCTCGATTTGATGCATTATACAAGTATGAAATATAAGGAACATTTTAAAACCAGGAAAGTAAAGTTAGCTGTCTTTACACAGTTATTAAAAAAAAATAAAATCTTATTTCTATAATAGATTTTAAAATAAGGTGAGAAGGTAGCTGAGTGGGTTGATTTACTGTTTGTTTAAATAGTTAAAAAATGGATGAACTAAAGACTTACACATAATTAATTGCCATATTGGCCTAGAGCGATAACACAAGTTCAGTTTTCAATTTTTGTGAACAGCTTACTATACCCACGTAATTATTCAGTCTGTATGTAAGCCAGTGATACCATGCTTGGTTGCTTTTTTTCTTTCCTCCATATAAAACATGTAACAACCTTCAGATAGGCTGTAGTGAAATGTAATTATGGGATGGGTTAACAAAATAAGCTGACTTTGACTTATACTAAAACTGGCATCATAGGTCTGTTTTCTTTCATATGCTAAAGAAGTCTTGCACCTGCCTGCTATTTGAATCATTGCTTCTTTTTAATGTTAGATTAGAATTGTTATCCATTTACAAGTATTTTGAAGTACAGCTGGACCCATCTCTACCATATGATAGGCATGTTGAGCAGGCATCGTCTACAGTTGGTATGAGGCTTAATGCTCTTTATTGATCTAGACATTGCCTAAGTGAACATAATAGGAAACAAGTTGTCCAACTGTTCCTCCTTCCTATTATTGATTACAGAGATGTAATTCTTAGTACAGCGACAACTGTTGTTTACCATCTGGTTATGAAGTATAATAAGCTTTGCATGCCTGTTCTATCATGTGATTATAATACAGAGCATTGTGATTTATATAATCCTAACCCCATATATTGTTAGAGACCTTCCATGTATAGGAATTCTAATGTGTCATATTTTGATGTTATTGTATGCAAGGCAATGGCCCAACATCGTTTTTTTTATTGTTTTCATCCATGTCTTTCAAACTGCTTTGTGAAATGTCACCAGTGAGGGAGTAATTAATAAATAAACATTTGTTTTCTAAGAGTCTAGCATTTAGGAAAAAATAATAAGCCGGTTTTGGAATATCATCATGATCCTCCTGCACTTCTGACTCAGAAATTTAAAATAACATTTTAGTTAAAAATTAGAAAAAATGACCACTGAACACTACATATGCAATTAGAATGTTTGTTTTATGTATGTGGGTTTATTTTCTGACTTAATAACATTATCTAATACAAAATATTTTTTCTTAGAAATATATATGCAGACAACATTGTGCCATACGGATGCTAGGTAAAGGTACACATACAGTATTTTAATAAACAAGAGAAGGTATCTGGAGCATCATTTTCCTTTAAACCATGTGTTCATGGATTTTATTAGGAAACAGAGGGCATAAATACTAATGAGGGATTATGTGTTCCCACAATTTTTTGTTATTGGAAGCTACCTGCATTCATGATAAAGTTGGTCCCTCTCTATACCCTTATGTCTACCTGTCTTCTCTCTTTTACAGTACTGTGTAAGACACTAGACAGTAACATGGCTTTTGCATACTGATGGTGAAAGATGGAGGGCAAACTAAGGGGTTACAGATTTCTAGAGTTAACATTATATTAGATACATAGATACAGATTATATACAGAGCATTTCTAAACTTTCAGTAGCAGCAGTTTTTCTAGAATGAGTCTGTACTGCATTTCTTTTTGTCTTCTTTGCCTACTGAATAAACATATTCAATGAAATGTCACATTTGAACATTACCCTGAATCAAGGGACTAAAATAATTAGAGAATACTACTTACATAAAATAGATTTTTTTTTAATGTTGTTGTAATTGGTTTCTGAATGAACCTGTACCTAGATGGAAAAAAAACATGGCAGCTTTCAATTTTCCCTATTATTGGAAGAAAGAAAAAGTGAATGGGTCTGTAAAAGAAGATTAAATTCCTGATGGAACGAGGGAGTACACTTGTAAGATGATTTTTTCACAGTAATATGGTTTTTGAAGAGTACACCTTTGGTATTGCAAATGAGAGGGCAGTCAAGAATTTATCAGTGAGGATTGTACAAGAGTCCACATCTGATTCACAGAATGGAAGAGCACTTGTAAATAGCCAGCTACATGAGGGCAGTTGGAGATGCAAAGAGAACTTTGAAAGCTATTTTCCTCACAGTTACACATCAGGAAAAATCTATTGCACTGTGGGAATGTTATGTGAAGTACGGAGTGTATACTTCCCAGCTGGGTCTATGGAAAGTAAAGCAAAGGAGAGTCAAGGTTTGATCACTTTTAGCAAGTGACCATATTGAAAAAAAAATTAATAGGAAAGGGGTTTTTGAGAGAACTGCTTGGGAAGGTATTAAAAGTGTGCTCTCGTCAATGTATTTGCTGTGTTTCAGACCTGAAGGGTAAAGATTTCCTGAAAAGTTCATGAAGGAAAACAGATTAACAGCCTTACTCTTAACATATTTAATTATAAAAAAGATGCTTAGCTTCAAGTCTTTGTTACTGAGTCACTGAGACTGTGATGGTTTATTTTAAGGTGAAAGACTCTCTGAACCCAGTAGGTTTATTGCATTTAAGTCACTGTTTAAAACTCAGAAAAACACCTTTTACTAGACCTGAAAATTAACAGATGGACAACCTGTGTCAGCAATTTAGGGCAACTTTGTGGATCTCAAGATCTGAATCACACCTTACCTCCATACTATTTTATTTTGCACTATCTTATCTTTCCCAGTTAGGCTGTGCCCGTGTGTGTAATGTTTTAGAGACTGTCAGGGAATTTGGGATGACAGAGATGTCTGTTGAACTAGCAAAGCCTAGATCTGAGGAAAAGCTTTCATATTTAACTGGATTAAGTGGTAATGAAAGATCTATCTGGGCACTGGCATGCTAGTAGCCAACACAGCCTCAGATAGCAAAAAACTCAGAATAAGTGGTAGGTTAATCTTAGCTACAGGATTGCCTGTTGCCTTTTTCACTTTTGGTAGTTTGTTTGGTTTTTTTAATCTGTTTTTTGCCTTACTTTATTTCTTCCAACTCATTCTTAATGCTGTACTCCTGTTTATTTCCAGATGATCAATATATGAACTCTCTTCTCTGCCCATCATTTTACTCTTACATCCTCTTGATTTCCTCTCTGCAAAGATAGATACTTCACAACATCTGACAGCGGATGTACATTGTGTTTTGTGTATAGGGAAGAGATAGACCATCCTTCTGTTTTTCTCCAGTAATCCTGATTTTAGATTACAGCTAATATAAGTTTTAAAGGGTAGTCCATGAATCTCAGTTTCTTAGATCAAAAGTAATGGTGCAAACATGAGAATGTTTTCATAGGAGTAAAAGGCAGCAGCCAAACAAAGGGAGGAACAACCTCTTAAATATTTAATCTGGGAATTGGTGCTACTTTGTTGTTGTTGTTGTTCTCTTTTTTACAGTCATTTAGTTTGGTGCAGTTTCTAGACTTAGTCTTCTATCAGTGGACCATGAAAAACTGCTAATTAAGAGATAGACATGTAGAATTAGAGTTCCTTAAAATTTTCATTTTAAAATGCAACTGCTCTTCCAGTTGCAAATATTTTTATTTTCTTTTGTTATTCACAAACATCAACAAATAGGAATTAAATCTCCCAATTAAATTTTCAAAATTTAAAAACTGACCTCTAAAATGACACATAGAGGAATAAAAATTCTTTCCAGATTTGCTTGATTAAACTCCACATACTCTACTTCGAATCAGCTCTGCTTTTTGCTAAGAAATGTTTGTGAAGACTTTGTTATCGAGCTGATAAATAAGTTTGAAAATTTTGCTATTAAAAGCAAAAAAAGGCTCACATCAGTTGTCTCCTTCTCTAAACACCGTAGAGACTCAGGGCAATAGAGAATTGGCATGCTGAGAGCAAAAGAAGAAATCAATGATGGGGTGAGGGGCTAGAGGAGAGAGCACATGGTCCTCAGAGACAGCAAAGTAAGGCAGCGAAGGATATCTTGCAGAGAACAGAGTAGTCTGAACGCTTTGTGTTACTCTGTCTTTCAGGATAGAATACTTACAATTTTTACAGCAAAATGTCGATGTGTATTTGTCTCACTCGCCTATCAGAGGCAAATGCAGAAATACTAGGCTTTTGTTACTCATCCTTCTTGGATGTTCAGCTACATTCTGTGGAAAACAGGTTTCTGGGGTTCTGTCTATTAACTCCACAAAACAATGTATATTCTTTTTGGAAGAGAAAATACAAAATATTTTTTTAGACAACTGTTTAATTGAATGAAGATCAATGACCTAAATATTTAAAGTATTTAAGGATATTTCATGAGACATTCAGACAAATGTATAGAAAGGTTTTCACCACAAACAAATTTTCTGACGATCTTTACTCAACCCTCCATCTTTATCCTGTAACATAGGGTTTTTTATATATATATAATTTATATTCTATTTGTATAAAGATCAGATTAAAATATGTCTTCAAATATTGTTTTATTTTGAAAAATATTAAAAAAAAAATCTTAAGCCTCCATTTCCAGAACTTACTTAGACACTTCAGTGTCCATAGTCTTAAACTTGCAACACTAACTTTCCAATGAACTTCTCATTATAGGGCAAATGCAGCTTGTAATGTAGCTTTCTCATTTCTTCCTCCATATTGTGATGCCGAATTGCTATAAAGTCAGTTTTATTATATTAGAGTACTTAGATTTTATTAAATGCTGCAAAATGGCAGGTTAGATAAGCATACAGAGTACATCTAAACAGATTGTTGCTTGGATATCCTAAATAGTATATCCTGCTTGCAAGGGTTAAAATTGTACATTAAAGAAAGAGAAAAAAAAAAAAAAAGTAATTCAGTGTGGAAAGAACCTTTGTGATAATTGCAGTCATTCCTAGTTAATTAACATAGCATTCAAACAGTAATATAATCAGATGATTCCATTGATTGCAATGAAATTACACACCAAAAAAAAAATTAAAAAAATTAGAAGTCCAAGCATTGATGTACCTTGTTTTTTAAAAAACACCTCTGAGATTGATTTACTGTCTATTCCCCCAAAAGTAAGTAATCTCCTCATGCCTGTTATTATCTTCTGATTAACTATGCAGTGCCACCTGGTGTGCAGATGGGAAGAATATTACACATCAAGAGCTCTGTTCACACCCACCCACCCAGATATAAACCTACATGGCAAAAAATGAACAGATGTTCATTTTGCTTGTTCTGTAGGAAAAAAATTGTGCATCGTACTCCTGATTCATAAACTAAATTTGGAGGACATGAAATCTGCATATGGGGCCTGTAGGCCCAAGGCCAGCCCAGACATTTTTGGAGGAAATATATCATGTTCAAAATAGTTCTCATTTCAGGTTGTGAGCAGACTTTTATTTGTTTGATTCTTTGGTTTTATTTTACACCTAGTTTTCTACTTCACTTGCTATTTCACTTATATAATCTCCAGAGGGAAAAGTTTAGAGGCAGAGTCAGTTGAAAACATACCCAGGATTTATCTGTTGTTTGATTTTTTTCTCCATTGTTCTTTGTTCTCTGTTTCTTGGCATTTAAGATGTTCCCTAAAATTATGCTTTTAGGTGTCTTTGCAAAGACCTGTTTGGCTTAGCAGTAATGTATCAAGTCATGTAAAATTGAAGAAAACTTGAAGATGGAACTGTAGTACAAGTATTGTGCAGCCTTAGGCTCTTAGGGTCTTCAGCTCTATTTTTTGAGGGTTTTTTTGTGTTGTATTATTTTAGAATTTCATAAGTTTTTTGATACTTCATAGATGACACAGATTTTGTTGAAAGGAAGCTGAAGCCTAAAGACCAGGTAAAACACAACAAACAGGGAGAAAAATAGTATGTGGAAGGTATTGCAGAAAAGAATGTTGTTGTTGGAAACATGATCAATTAGATACTCAAAATATATGTGTGCCTAGGTTTGGTTTTGTTAATTCTTGAAGACAAGGGTTGTCACTGTCTCAGGATCTTGCAAAGACAATTCTTTTCACCCGGAATTTTAAATGGTGAAACAGTGGTCTTTCAGGCATCAGTATCCTTATTCAGTAAAAGATATTACAGGCTGCAGAGTCAGAGAAAACACTTGGAATTATATGTGGTTGTGACAAAGTAAAATGTTCAAATCCATTTAGCTTCAAAGAGCTGTGAGACTTTGGTATTAGATACAGTGTGAATGAAGTAATCCAGAATTTTGTACAGAAGAGGGTCAAAACTGCACATTGAACTGCAACTGCATGAAATAAATTCCCAAGGCAGAAGACCTACCCAAGTCTCTGCAGTCAAGTATAGGACTTCTTCATAGTCTACCTTCTGGAAGGCACCACATTTCTTAATTTTTCCATGTGTCATGTGAAGGGCATTATAAAGAAATAACACCATAAATTGGTTCTAATAGAAAGCTTTCTAGTCGTTAATATTCATATTACTCTCATCTTCTGCTGCTCTTTAGTCTAAAAATTTTTACTATTCAAAAAACCCAAAAGGAATGCATTAATAGTAGTAAAAGAACTCTGAAAGAACCTGTGCTTACATGCTTTTTGATGTTTGAACTTGGTTTTATTCCCAATGCAGCATCTTTCCTGGAGACCAACAGTGTACATACATCCAAGAATTTTTATGCTCGAGGCATCTTTTCCTGCTATTGGCATTTGTAGTAAGCTATTCTTATAGCTTTGTAGTCCTCACTATTGCTCTGGATATTGGTGGACCATTCCTAACACACATCAGAAACAACAGACAGTTGAAATCTTTTAGGGCTCAGATGCACAAAACAACTTTAATTATTGTTAACAGTCTTAATACACTTTCAAAAAATACTAATAATCTGCCCTTGGGTATCCTTAAGTTATTCACTTGCAAATTACACATATTTTCATGCTTTTAATTTACTTATCTTTCCTACCAAAAAACTATTTAACACAACAGTCTCTACTGCATGTTTTACAAAACACTCTCCTGTCTCTTTTCCATGATGCTGGACAGTTTCCCTGAACTGCTCATGTAAATATAATGACAAATCAATTTGATTCATATTGTTTTAGGGGTAGGTTGGGGATTTTAAAATATTTTAATAGAAAATGAATCTAACATTATTTAGCAGTTTGTGGGAGATTATTCAAGCATTTATTTTTAAGTATTTGGTGTTTGACAAGTCCACAAGAAAATACTGAACAAAATGGTGATTAGCTATTGCATTTTCCTATTCTTATGTTGCACAGTTTAGTGCTTTACATCCAAAGAGCTTCATCATCTTAGCTGTTGTTTCCAGAAGTTCACTCCATGAGTCAGTTACTTTTATCTTTTGGATGTACAAGTACTAATTATGATGACAACTTTTTGCTTAGATGTTACTATTCAGACACAGGATGAACTACCAACCATCTAAAGTAGATCTGGTAAGTTGGTGTATATCCATGTACTTCACTTGAGCTCTCTTTCCTTGTAAGGAGTGTGCAAGTCATCTAATTTTATTTAATTCAATCAGACACTTCTTGAAACATTCTTCTACCTAATACTATAGGAGGACAGACACAATAAAAAAATAAAAGAAAAAAGAGGTTTAGAAATTCCTTCCTGCCCTTGCTTATGAAGGATAAAATACTGGTTAAAAACCTAGCCTTATTGCATTTGATTTATTATTATTATTTTTTTTAAAAGATTATGCAGAAGTAGGAAGTGTATCAAAATCTCACTTATTTAGTGACAATTATCACAAAATCACAGAAATTAGGGGCTGGAAGGGACCTAGAAGATCATCTAGTCCAACCCCCCTGCCTGAGCAGGATCA
>JANHGL010007960.1:0-24699 GCA_024611195.1 Ceyx melanurus | reverse complement strand
CATCCCCCGCTCTGCCCGCCCTTCCCGCCGCCGCCGCCTGTGAGAGCGAGGCTGGGCTACAGGCGCGCAGCGCTTCAGCCTCCCCCCTCCCTTTTCCCCCCCTTCATCCCGCCGCCATGGGGCAGAACGATATTATGAGCACCGCTGAGGACTTCGCGGACCAGGTGTGTGCCCGCTCGCCTTTTTCTCCCCCCATCCCACCCACCGCGGGCGGCCTTTGTGCGCCGGGCCGCTCCCTCGGGCGCTGGGGGGGGTTCTGAGGGGGGGCCTCGCCGCGCTGGGGAAGGGGTTAGGCCGCTGTCCTGAGGGGCCCGGCCGGGCTGTGCTAAAGCTGGGTGGCAGCGGCCTGGCCTGGTTGCGGAGTCGTCGCCTCGGGACCCGTGGGGCTGCTCTGGGGCTCCGGAGGATAGGAGTAGCGAGGGCCGGGGCAGGCCCAGCGGCGGGTCCCTGACCTCGTGTGAGCTCTGCGGCCGCTCCCCAGCGGGTCGTGTAGCGAAGCAGAGGAGTTTTCCTTAGGAACGGAGCTTCTCCCGGGCAGGGAATAAATGGAAGAAGAGCAGGAGGCCGAGCTGCTTTTGATTTCTTGTAAACCGTCCAGGCTGGCAAATGGGGCGTAAAGGGGTGTGGGAAAGTGGGGCGAGGTGGTAGTGACAGGGAAACTAAAAAAAATCAGAACCCTGACTGATATCTGGAAGCCCAGACTGCAAGAGGTTTGTCAGCACCATAGTCCTGTGCTTTAGAATCAGGGCAAACCGAAAGCAAACAGGCTGATGTTGTCTCTTAATAATTCTTTCTGTTTATTTCAGTGGAAGCCCTTACAGATTTATCTGTTAAAATGAAGTTTGTGATCTCTTCTATGTGAGAGTAGGAATATTTGGAGTGTAAGTAGTTGATATGCTGGTGAGGGTGTTAAAAAGGTTCTCACTGTCGGGGTGATTCATCTAATTGAGAATAAGTGGCAGCATCTAAATAATATTGAGCAAGCTCTCTGGAAAGATCTGATTCTGCCTGATTGTACACTTGTGAGTATGGCAGCAGTGTGAGTTGTATGGTGCACGAGAACACGTCACAGCTTTGAGGGCTGCCTCTGTGTAAAGGCAGAGTAACTGAGTTTTCACTGGGAAAACCTGTTTTGTGCTTCCTCCCCACCCCCAGATGGAAGACTCGTTCTAGAGACACAGCTTAAGATTGTGGAGTATTCAATTTAAGGGGTGTCTGGATCGTCTTTGTCCTCTGTTTACCTTGTCCTCTGACTCCCTTTCGAGGGGAAAGAAAACTCACTAGTGTTCAAATTACTTGCCAAAATTTACAACACTTGTCCTGACCTTTTTATAACACCTATTTATTCCTGTGTGACTATTTCTAGCTGTCTTTTAACACCTCTCTTTCTTACTACTGAAAGCTCTTTGTTCAGTTTGCTTCCTCCTGAAAGGAGTTTTAAATGCCACAGATTTGTGCTTGGCCACAGCCTATTTCAAGATGAGTCTTTCCTTTAGCTGCAGAACTTGGGGTGTTTGGATACACTTACCCATCAGGCTACAAAATAACTTTGATGCTTCTCCCAGTAACTAAATCCTTGGATAACTCTGCCTCCCAATAGCTGCTTCGTAGCTCAGTCAGATACTTTGAGTACTGTGTGTGCTGCTAAACCCCAGTATTGCAGCAGTGGAGGGATTTACCAAACAACAACCTTTGGTACATATTGCAAAGCTAACACTTGGCATTATGGAGCTGTTGGTTCATCTTGGATTAGTGCTAAAAAAAAAGCCCACCAACAAAACTACCACTTGGACTGAAATGATGTTGAAACTCCCCTGGATGGAGGTGGAGGTGGTGAGGTGAGTGGCTGTGCTGGAAGCTGGGTACACCCTCAGGGTGCATAGCCCTGCTTTCTCAACTCCCTGCAGTGGAGTTCAGGACCTAAGGAGGCTGAATTTCTGTGGCATCAAAGCCCTGTGGGAACTGTTTCAGCTACTTCCATGGCTTAGCAGTAAGTACAGACTGTCTCCCAAAAGCAGGAATCATCTGTTCCTTAAAATCAAACATTCAAACTTAATTGTTTTCAAATGGAAATGACAATATTGGAGATGGCAAACAATGCCTTGGGTGCCCAGGTACTTATCAGGAGCCTTCCAAAAGTAGTCCCAAGTGGCTCTTGATCCAGAGGTGACCCAGGGCACTGCAGACAGTCCCCCCAGGCACTAAGCTGGGCTGACAGCTGCTGGCAGTGAAAGGGATTCTCCTGCCTTTCCCAAGGCAGTGCTCCTCTGTTCTCCCTCACCACCACTTTGCTGTCCCTGGGCTGGAGAGCTGAGCTGGCAGGGGGAAGAAGAAGAGTTTATTTTTTTCCTGTTAGTTCCAATTATCTCATGGTTTGGATCGAGTAAGCCCCGGTGCTGGTTGTGCTGAGCAGGAGCTGCTGGTTTAACTGGGCTCTGCTCTAGCAGGAGTTTGGAGCCTGCAGGTGCCCAGGGGCTGGAGAGCTGCTCTGCTGGCAGCTTCCAGGGACTGCAGGGGAGGAGACAGTGGCTGGGTGGGTGTTGGGGGTGGTCTTGTTGATTGTGGAGAAGGCAATTTATTAGATATTGTGGAGGGTGGGGAAAAGCTCTTAAGGGCTCTTAAAATTGAGGGGATACAGTGCAAAGAAATTGGTATGTAGGATCAGAATGATGCCCAGCTACAGGCTTTCTGGGTTGGTTTAGTTTTTAAGCCCCAGAACACCAACTCAGTGTTATTAAATAATTTACACACTTGGAAATTAAGGCCTTTTTAGTGTTTCTTGTTAAAACATTCATGCTAAGCCCTGTGTACTGCTGATGTTGTCATACTGAAAATAGCTGTATGTAAGGCCTATGCTGATTGTTTGGAACTGGTTGTCTCTCCTCTGTAATCCCCATAAGATGGAGCAGATCCCAGGCAACTTTTCTGGTGTCAGTAATCTCCAGGAATGTGGGTGCCTGGTATTCTGGAAAAAAAAAATAATAAAATGGAAAAAAATGCAAGGAGACTATTGAGTCATTGTGCTGCAGTGAAGGGACTCTAAGGGAGAATGAGACTCTGGAGGTTTTATTTAATTTTCCAACAAATGGTGATGCACATTGTGCAGCTAATTCTAACATCTCTGTGTCCTAGTTTGCAGAAAACAGGAGGGAGAAGGAACCATTTCATTGTTAGTCTGATATTTTTTGTGTGTATTTTAGATTATCCAGAGTTTCCAAATTCAGATTTTTTTATGTTGTCGTGCTTCCCATGAAGAGATGGCAAAACACAATAACTAGCTAAGAACTTCCACTCTGAAGATGTGATTAATAAATAGCCTTTTGGGAAAAGGAACTGGTATAAAGCACACTTCAGGGGTGAAAAGTACTGTCTTGAGAAATTCTGCAAATAAAAACCTGATTAGGACTCTTGGTGATGTTCTGCTGGGTCAGAGCTCTCCATGCCCTTGGAAAGAAGCAGGAAAGCTTCTGTTCCCAGTTGTCACAATTAACTTGTAGACTTTGATTAGCCCAGTGTGATGGGTGTTACTGGCCTCGTGATTATTAGGTGGGATCTCCTTAAGTGGATAGGAACAGGCTGGTGGAAGGAAGTGTTTTTTTCTCTCTGCCAGAGGATTGAGCATCCTATTCCAGGAAACATCCTTGGAGTCCCTGGCTGCTGGAGGTCTCTCTGCCCTGAACACAACAGTCCCTGAACAGAATGCCAGCTAGATACCAGGAATATGCTTTTATCAGATGCTCCAAGCTAATAATGCTGTAAGCCTTTCTGCATGGATTAGGAGCCTCCTGGTCATCACCATGACCATAACTTCCTTGATGCAAGAGCCACACGTGTGTACACACAGAAGGGGCTTCTGTGTTTGACCAGAGATACCCAGCTGACAGCAAAAATTCCCAGCTCCTGGTGTGAACTGATTGATAATTATGCTATGGTGTGTACACTTAATAAAATGGACTGGATTAGTAACAAATGGGAGACTTGGAGATGGGATTTAGATTGGGAAGCATGGCAAAAGTCAAAATAGAATCACTTTACCTCCCTTTTCAAGCCCATAAAGAGGCTTGTCCATATTTAAAGCCTCCCTTTGAAAGAGGTTTGAGCAGAGATTTGATTGAGGGATCCCTGGATCCTCTTGTGCATCTTTGCTCCTTAGAGTAGCATTTAAATCCATCTTTGCCTTTTTAATCCTGTTAGAGGGGAAGTGGCAATACAAAGCCTTCTGGTGCACGTTTGTGATTTGGCTGCCAGCACAGAACCAGCTGTTCCTGAAAAGACTTTTGCTTCTAGCATGTTCTTACTTTCTCCAGATGTTTCTCCTCCTGGGAGGAAGCAGTGTGTGATCATCAGAGGTGATGCAAAGCCCATAGCAGAATAAGCCATCCACTCCATGTCATGACTTTTAACTCACTAGTTTTGTTCTGGCATACACACTGTACTCAGTGGTGTGTGTGTGTTTCAAGTGCCTTGGTTGGGTACATTATTAACTGCAGCTACCAAGTTTCCTTTATGAGCTGCTTTTATCTTTGTGAATCAAAAGGAAGTAGGAAGTGGTCTTGGGGTGCAGCACTTGAGCCACATGTTACTAGTGATGTGTAGGATAAAACCAGGCTGATACTGTTAGTTCAGCCCCACTTCTAGGGCACTTGCAAGTTGCTTCTAAGTAACTTGCTTCCTATAAGTTCTTGTTTCAAGAAACAAGATTCTTGTCTAAGCTCCTCTGTCCTTAGTTAAATAACTTGGGGTGATTTATACTCAAATCCCCTAATCCTTTTTATAGTCACTTCTTGTAGTTACCATGTCATTGTTCTCATCCTTTCTCTCTGGATCTCTATGGCTGGTTGTTCTTTTGGCTTCACACACTCTGTTTCTGATTTATTTACTCTAAGCTTGCTGTGTCCAGGGGTTTCACCTTGTGAGTAGCTCAGCAACTGCAGCTCCATGAGCTGTGGATGGCCAAAGATGATGTGTGCCTAAGGTTGCTTAGCACTGCAGTAGCCTTAGGCTTCAGACTTTCTGAGTTGTCTAAAGCTGATTGGGTGTGCACACTCATGTTTAATAGATAGTGTTAAATTCCCTCTATATGCCAGAGAGTAAATGTTAAAGGCCTTCCTGGCTCCTTTACCTGGGCTACTGGCAGTTGTTAAGGGAAAGGGAAAATTAGCTCGGCTCACGTGGCCCACTTGAGAAGCAGTGAAGATGAGACCTGGAGACAGATACCTTCTCTAATATTTGTTGCTTTTTTCAGCCTTTCCACAGCAGTGTTGTTTTCCTTTTCCTACAGATGCCCAGCACTTCTCTTTCATTTCTTTCTAGGACCAAAGTTACCTGTTCTGCACCTTGACAAGGCAGCCTTGCTTTACAAACCACTTCTGGTTTTGTACTATTTCCAAACCAGCTTTATCCACACTATTCCCCAGCAGGTTTGTCCAAACACACAGTGAAATCTGAGAGAAGAAAGCTATAAACCAAGAATTGTCTCATTCGAGTGACAAAGATCACAAATTTTCTTCTGACTCATTCATTCAACTGTTGACATGGCTCAAAAAAGCCTGAAGTGGCAGCCCCAAGTCAGAGTACAGCTCCACTTCAAATGCACTTGATTAGCTTGAATCTTGACCCTTAGACTCTGGATGTCTGCAGTACAACTAGTGTAGTTTGTTCTGATATTAACTGTTTAATTAACTGTTAAGCAGGTTTCCTGATTTTTTTTTTTATTTTTTTTTTTTGGTGCTAATTTTCAGTTACACAGTAAACAAGGCTTCTGTTTGTATGGTATTTAGAACAGCCTTGAGTTTTGACTAATTACTGTGTTGAGAACTTTCAGGAATGGCTTTAGTCTCCTTTCTCCACATTCTGATGGATACTGGAAGTGTGCAGTGCTGCTGGACCTTTAAAAAAGACTCTGCCCACAAAGAAACAAGTTGATTTATTGTCTAACCTGAAGTCAATGTCATAGAATCATAGAGTTGTCAGGGTTGGAAGGGACCTTAAAGCTCATCCAGTTCCAACCCCCCTGCCCATGGCAGGGACACCTTCCACTAGAGCAGGTTGCTCAGAGCCCCATCCAGCCTGGCCTTAAAAAATTCCAAGGACGAGGCTTCCCCCACCTCTCTGGACATCCTGTGCCAGTGTCTCTACACCCTCCAGGGGAAGAAATTCTTCCTCATGTCGGATCTGAATCCACCCATCTCCTTGCTGGGTGATCCTGTAGGTAGTTTAATATTAAATGTATGTTTTGATTGCATTTATTTAAACAGCAAGATCCACTGACTCCAGATGTGTCCTAGCGATCTGGCTAAGCTGAGCTCAAGCACAGAACAGGCCAGGCAGGAGCTTGCAGTCAGTGATCCTGGGAAAGGCTCCATTAATAGCCAGTGCTGTTTGGGAATGGGGTGACAGTTAAGCACTTGTCGTAATTCAGAAGCATATGTGTTATAGAGCGTGCTGGTCTGGGCCCTCTGACAATTCTGGATTTGTTCCCTGATAATTAGTGTAATTACAGAGCAAACTAACCAGCAAGCTTGCAGGTTGAAGGGACCAGATAGATCTTGCATGTCCAAGAACTAAGGCTCAGCATCTGTCGCATGATGATGCAATTTCCTCTTAACTGCCACACTGAATTATATCAATAAATGTCTATTTTCTTTCTCCAGAGGATGCTGGTTTTAATGGGAGTAGAATAACAGCTCTGCTCAGCTAATAGCTGCTGCCACACATGCTCTGCACTATTGCTTTTCTGAGCTCTTGGAGGGAACTAGATTGGCATAAAGCTTGCTGGTTGGTTTGTTGTTTTCATTTGTGCAGAATGACTCCTCTGTCAGCCTGAGTCAGGTTGTTAGAGGGTGCTGAGTGTGGGTGGGAGCAGGATTGCCCTTTCAGCTTCTGGCTGTCCCATAGGGGAGCTGTAACATGAACCTGAGATGGGCAAACTGAAACCAAGGTCAGCCTGCAGTAGCAAGAGCTCCATCAAAACAGCTCTTGCACAGAAACCCTTATCCAAAATGCTCTTTGGCTGGACTGGCAGCAGGTTTCCTCCCCTTCTCCCAGGTGCTCTCCAACTGCAGTGGTTACATGTCACTCAATCCAGTCCCAGGTTTGTGTTTCTCTAGGTGTGCTGACCCTGCTGACCTCAGGGGCTGCAGATCTGTCCTGCCTCAGGGGGTCACCTTCCCACCCCCTCCTGCTAATGATGCCACTAACGATGCCCTCTGCCCTGCAGTTCCTGCGGGTGACCAAGCAGTACCTGCCCCACGTGGCCCATCTGTGCCTCATCAGCACCTTCCTGGAGGACGGCATCCGCATGTGGTTCCAGTGGAGCGAGCAGAGGGATTACATCGATGGCACGTGGAACTGTGGCTATTTCCTGGCCTCCATCTTTGTGTTCCTAAATCTCTTCGGACAGCTCAGTAAGTGCTTCTGGGGCTGCTGAGGTGGATGCCAGGGCACTGCATTGTGACTGCCACCCTGGCTCCTGTTGGCACAGGATGCCTCGCCGATTTCTTAATGGCCATTGACAGCTTAGAACTGATAGTGCTCTGTGGGCTGAATGAAAAGGGCTCTTAATTGACCTGCTGCAGCCTTTCCTGGAAGGAGTTGGAGAGAATTTCTCATGACACACTAACCCTGAGTCAGAGATGCCAAGAATCTGTTAGGACAATCTTGGTTCAATTCTCTCTGAATCTATAAACACCACACCCCCTGAATTCTCTACATGAATTACTCATATTGAACAGGGCAGTGTTAAGACTTTGTCATTGCTGTGGTTTTGAGTATTAATCTTGTGTCAGGCTTAGCCTGCAGTTAGGCCAGGCTTAAACCTTAGAGAGATGTAAGTTTTTTTTTGTTTTTGTTTTTTTTTTTAAAGTCCAGGTATCAAACTGATCCCAGAAGCAGAGCTTCTGTTTGTGTGTGAGGTGGACTTAGGGTATCACAAATATGGAGATGTAAAATACTGTTCTGTTTGTTTTGTCCCTGATGAACTGCTCTTGATTGCTTTGCTAATTTCTTGTCTTGTCCCATGGGTTTTTTTACCCTTGTATCTTGTCAGCTTAATTTAATGGAGTAACCAGTCCTCACGTTCAAGTGGCAAAGGCTGTCAGTGCTTTGTGACAAAAGACTTGGAGGATATAAACCAAAAGTTTTCAAGGAAAATCAGTGCAGCATGTTTGCAGTTATCTCATTTTAAAGAGAAAATCCATCATGACCTGAGTTTCTTTTTAACTTTCTGCTTCTGCTTTAACACTCAAAGCTGCTGTAAAGTGCTGTGTTTTGGGGACTGCATTTAGCATGTGCTTAACCTTTAAAAAAATATACTCTGGATTTATATTTTAAAACACACTCAAAATTTTCAGTTCTCAAATGATTTGTGTCCATGTGCTATTAAAACTACCTGCCTGATGTTCTCCCTGGCACAGCTGAAAGAAACAGGAGTCTGCTCAGTTGAAACCAAGGTAGCATTCTTGCAGCATCTCCTCCTGTGCAAGCCAAGAGAGTAACTGTCTTCAATTTCCCAACTCAGGTGGCTGTATCCTGGTGCTGAGTAGGAACTTTGTGCAATATGCCTGCTTTGGACTCTTTGGAATTATAGCATTACAGGTAGGAGGATTAAGTCTTCAGCCCTTCTAAACCTCCTTTCAGATCTCTCTTAGCCTCAGTACTACCAACGTATTTACACACAGCTCTCAACCCTGGAATTTTTCTCTGGCCCAGTGCCAGTCCCCAGTGGCATTGAGCTATTTTGCTGCTTCTGCTCTTCTGATGAGCCCAATAGATCCTTGGCTGTAATTGCAATTAGTCAGCTGGAGACGTTGATTCAATACTTGACCTTGACCAATTTAGCAGAAATAATTTGCAATTTACCTGTATGTTGGGAATGTGCCAAATGCAGAACTTGCTGTGGCCTTCAGCACAGAGCTGTCATCAAGGACTGGCCCCATACAAAGGATCCTGGTCCAAAAACAGTGAATTTTTGTGGGGGCTAAAGCACAAGTCTCATTCTGGCTGCTGTTCCCTGTTCCACACTGACTCACTGGCCCACACTGCTGTGGCCTACCTTGTTTCCTTTAGAACATCCTTGGAGTTGACTCCCACTCTAGATAGTGTGGGCTTCAGATTAGAAAATGACAATTTCAGAATTCCAGTGTAATTTGTATCATGCTTTAACCTGTTTTATTCTCTGCCTAGACTATTGCATACAGCATTCTATGGGACCTGAAGTTTTTGATGAGGTATGTCTACTCCAAGTTTTTTTATGAAAACAGAATAAAAACTGTTGTCTGTCACTCAAATTCTCTGTACACAGCATTTACTGGGAAGACTTTACAAATGATGTGTTTGCATTAAATGAGAAATAACTGCACATGAAAAATCAGTGTGTTAAACCCTAGAGCACAGGCTCAGCACCACAGAAGGGAAAGGCTTAATCTTAACCTGCTAGTAACAAACTGCTTCTGTTAGTAACCTCCTTGCTGAGAGCTCCCAAACAACTGTCTAGACTGGATCAGTGAACTGCTATTATTTCCAAAATGGCTAAAATAGCAACTGTGCTTCTGCATGACTGGAGCCATTTTCTGAGGAAACTGAAGCACGTAGCTGCTACTGGAGTGGTTCCTGGGATTTGAAATCTCCAGCTCTTTCTTGAAGTAGCAGACAGGACTCTTGTTAAACATGAATGATGGCTGTTACCTTTTCACCCCTCTCCTCTGAGAGGAGGGCAGCACAAGAGCTCTGGGCTTACTACAACCCTGTCAATGTGTAACTTCTTTCAGCACTATTGCTGTTCTGTTTTCCCAAAGCAACCTCTGAACTACTTTGGCATGTACAGCTAAACCTGAGGTACAGAATAACTTCCATGTAGCTCAATTGGTGCTCTAACAGATGCTGAGCAACTGTGCCTGTGCTGCACTTCCCTGGCCAGCTGGATGTGTCTGCACAGGCTTCTGCAAATCGTTGCTGTGGACAGAGCTGTTGTCTCAGCTGTGAAGCTGAATGCACACACAAGGAGGGGTGCAGAGTGGCTCATTCCTCACTTACTGTGCAGATTCTAACCAAGCTGAATGGTCAGAGAAGACTTTCCGACTACAGAGCAGTGCAAACTGTAGGAAACTGCTATGGTGGCTTGTTTTGTTGGGTTTTTTTGGTCCTCCCAATTGTTTCTTTCTGCAGGAACCTTGCTCTGGGGGGAGGTTTGCTGCTGCTTCTGGCTGAGTCTCGCTCGGAGGGGAAGAGCATGTTTGCTGGTGTCCCCACCATGAGGGAGAGCTCTCCCAAGCAGTACATGCAGCTGGGGGGCCGTGTGCTGCTGGTCCTCATGTTCATGACACTGCTACATTTTGATATGAACTTCTTTTCTGTAAGTATCCAAAGAGAAAAGTAGAAGCTAGTAAGAATATAGTCCTAGGTCCCAGACTGGCTGCAGAACCTGCTCAGTGCTTATTTATTTAAATAGATTTAAATAAATCTCTTTTTTGTGTGTGTGAATGAATATTTAGGAAGTTATTAGATCATCTGTGCCATGACAACCTGTCTGCTGGACCTAGCCATGCTCTGGGCTGTTTGTGTATCTATTGAAGAACCATAGGTAAGCTGGTGATTGCTTTGTTTTGGTTTATCTTGCAGATTCTGCAGAACATTGTAGGCACAGCCCTGATTATCTTGGTGGCAATTGGCTTCAAGACTAAACTGGCTGCCTTGACTCTTGTCATCTGGCTGTTTGGCATCAACATCTACTTCAATGCCTTCTGGACCGTCCCACCCTACAAGCCCATGCACGACTTCCTCAAATACGACTTCTTCCAGACCATGTCTGTCATTGGAGGCCTCCTACTCGTGGTTGCACTGGGTCCTGGTGGAGTCTCCATGGATGAGAAGAAAAAAGAGTGGTAACAGGAGTAAAAACACTTCTTGGGACATAACATATTAAGTCCAGAACTGATTCTCTATGGATTCAACAAAAAAAACTGCCAGCATTTTACACGTACATGCCCCCTTCCTATCAAAGGCACAGATGTTTTGAATTTGATTTACAGTGGCACCAGTAATATAATAGATAAAATCCTATTTCTTCAAGGAAAGTTACCTAGGCTTATTCTAACTTCCTAGATTTGGAACTAACCCAAGGAACCTGCATTTTGCTGATGCTCCAGTGAGCTGCAATAGGGCAGTTGCTGTCAATGTCAGCAACGTGTTAAAATTTGAAGTACTGTGAGCAGATACAGCTGTGTCATCCAGTGAGCTGTTGGGTTCCAGCTCTAACTGAAGTGGATCCCCTTTCTCACCCTCATCCAAACTATCTTGTGCATAAGGAGTTCCAGGACTGGCTATTGCCTTGCTTATCAAGATGGAAAGCAGCATCCAAAAAAAAAAAAAACCCCAACAAACCAAAACCAAAAATCACTGTTATTTTGCTGCTCAGAGGCCTGCAATTCCATTTTCTTTTATCAAGAAAGGGGAGGTATTTCCTGCCCCTAAAGAGAAGGCAAAAAGAAAGCTCTGAAAGTAGTTGTAAACCCCTCTAGGTAAGAGAAGGGAGACTTTTAAAAATCATGTCCCAGTTCTGCTCTTGAGAGGAACAAAGAATCTGGGTTTGCTAATGAGGAGCCCTCTGTGGCTAATCAGGTTTTAAGAAGGGATGAGGGGAGATCCTCCTGAAGAGACAGAACACTTGATTCTGTGAAAATTCTGTGCCAAAAGAACTCTTTATTCAGCATTCTCTCCCCAAAGTTGTCCCTCCTGAATTCACAAGAAGGGAGCCAAGTTGTGGTGCAGGTCCCATGCTAAAAGCTCCTTTCTGCTGTTAACCAGCTTCCATCCATCTATACCCCCAATTCATACCTGAATTGCAGGTTGTTGGTGAAAAGTGTCCTCAGAATTCTGGAAACTTCCCTTTCCTCCTCCCTGCACTCAGTACATGCCAGTCCATCTTCCCAACTGTAGTCTTTGCTTCTTTGATTCACTTCTGTCAGCCTCTTTGCTGTCCAAGTTCCAGTTGGCTGAACTGGGAGGGTGAACTCTCCAGCACAGCCCTTTCTCTGCCCCCTCAGAGCAGCTGGAGGTGGGTAGGGAGGAGACTGAGGCAGCTCTGTGCTGCCCTAGCCCCACTTCTCAACGGTTATAGCTGAGGAATCAGTGCAAAGCCTGTGCAGTGAGAAGCAGCAGCCAGGGATTAACTCCTCTCCAGAGGAACTCCTCAGCATAATAAGAGGAAGGCCCTGTTTTCATCTCTTGGTGCCACAAATATACTTAGTGCTGCTCAGAGGAGGCATTTTGTCCTCTGCTAGTCACCTAGGTGAACCTGTTTCACTAGTTTATGGAAGAATTCTAGAAAGCACGAGCCCTTCCAACTTGCTGAAGTTACCTTGAGTCCTTGCACTGTTTTCTCCCTGGAGAAAACTGCTCAACTGTTGATGGGGTGATGTAGCTGAGCAGCAGCAGGAGCTACTTTAGCAGGGTCTCCTGGGAGGGACAGTGATGTGGACAGTTCAGCTGAACAGTTGTTTTTCAGGAGAGGAAACTAAGCTTGAAGAACTGATGAGAAATGGAAGAGCCCTGTGATTGTGAAACCAGGGGAAAAATAGCCTGTGTGATTAGCAAGATGTGCTGCTGCTGAGGGAAATGAATTGGCTGGGGGGGTAGGTGGGAGGGAAGCCCAAATTTAAGGTCAGATCATGTAGAAGCCTTTAGTTTTTGCAAGAGAAGTTTTCTCTCAGTTGTTCACTGTGCCTGTCTCTTAATAGCAAAACAAACTGGTCCTCCCATTTCCAGAGGTGCAGCACAGGGTGCTTTTGCACCCCTAGAAGGGTTTCTGCCTGCATCAGGGCAGCTGTTCTCAGCTCTTCACTGCTCTCAGTGTTCATAGTATTTGGAAATGGAATGATAGAAACAAGCCCTCGAGCTGATCTCAGCTCCTTTGTGTCCTAAGGAGCTGAGTGATGGACTAGTCTGAAATACTGACCAGTTTCTTTCCTCTGTGAAAAATCAAGCCCCCTTTCCAACAAAAGACCCCAGAAAAAGAAGTGGTACTGTCCCTGAGAGCAGAGCCATGGCAGTGCTGAAGGGGAACAGTTAGGTGGAGGGCATTATATTTCCAGGCAGCACAATCTGCAGACTTACTGTGAGTCCTGCTGTAGAAGGTTCTGGTTTCCTACATACACTGCTGTGTTTGTGCATCTCCCCAAAATACAGTGACCTCTCCCTGTGGCTGAGAAGCTCTCCCAAGCAGGTTGTCAGCTATCAATTGGCTCTGCAAAGTGTTCTGGAATTCATTCTGAATATATTTTTGCTTTCTATGTGGAAAAAAAAAATATAAATTCTCATTTTATGCTGTATTTTGTACCTTAGTTGTGTTTGAAAATGTTTTGATTTTTGGAAACAATCAAAATAAAACAATGGCATCTTTGTATCCACTTGGAGTGTGTGACTGGTGACACCACAGCTGGGCTACCTGCAACTGCTGCTCAGTGGTCCTGGGGGCTCCCTCTCCCACCTTCCCACAGAGGGGGGCTGCTGTCCCCCTGCTTGGGGGGTGAGAACCCTTCTCTTGAGGCTGTTACAACTTAACTTCACCCCTAGGATTCCCCTTACCAGTTCTCATGGTGAACTGGAGTAGGCAAAACCCTCAGCCAGCCTTGTCCACCCACTGGAGTTGTTACACAACAGGCTTCAGGCCTTGAAGTGATCACCAAATTTATTTGCCATTGATTGACTTGTTGAAGTTCTTGGGTTTTCGATGGTGACTCTTGAATTTCTTCTTTAAAGGGCCTGCCTGTTTCTGTAGAGGAAAAAAAAAAAAAAGTAGTTAATAAGCTTCTTTCCAAGCCCCAAATCCACCCCTGCCTGAGATGGCTTCAAGAAGAAAAGCCACACGTGGGCTGCTTGACCAGCAGGGCCAGAACAAGCATAGCCCTGGGTCCTGGAGCTTCCCTGGCTCCCCTCTGCCAGGCACAGGGCTGCACTAGCTACAGTGATGGTCTCTTCAGAGGTATGACCCATCCAGCCTTCATTTCCAGTTTGATAGGGATTAAAGGGTTCAGGGGCTGCCATAGTTAAAGGCTTCTCTGTTCAGCATCTGCCTGCTGCCAGTGTGGGGTGGATCAGGGTATGTCCTGTGGGGGTTTAGAAGGACCCTGTGATTTCAGAAGGGGTTTAACTCATGTTCATGGGTCTGGGGAGGGAGATGGTGGAACCCATGAGATAATTCAGCCTCCCTGTGAAAACAATGCAGTAGGATCCCAGCAGAGAGGAGACACTTGTAGAGGCAGGAACATTCCCAGGAAGGATGAAGCTCCTGGCAGTAGCTCCCAGCTCAGCTGCGAGGCAGGGGCTGGCACATGGGGACACTGCTGGACAGCTCTGCCCCTTCCGCTGCTTCTCAGACAAACACCCACGGGAGGGGATCCCAGCTCCATGCTGTGCCCAGCAGCACGATTCCCACCTTTCTCCTCTTGTTGCCAACTGCTCTGCTGACATCTGTTCTTCCACCCTCCTCCCTGGTCAGGCCCCCGTTCTGCTTGGCCCCGTCATCCTCGCTGTCCATCGCCAACTCCTCGCTGCCCTTGGTGGCTTCTGGAGCTGCTGGGCTTTTTTCAGGGAAGAGTGCAGCTAAAATACAAATGTAGCTCAGGATCAGTCCCTTGAACACACAGGACTTCCTTCCCCTAACTTTACTTTGAGGGCATCTCAAAGGTGCTCTGCCAAGCTGCTTCCCCTCTCCCAGCACAGACTGGTCACCGATGAACACTGGGAAAGAACCACACTGGTTTTATCTGAAATGTGTCCAGTGCTCTCACTAGCCCCCTTGTGGAAGCACAGGCAGCTTTGGTGCCACATCTCTGCTCGCCCACAGCCAGGCAGCACCTCTAGAACCAGCCAGACCAACCTCTGTCTGAGTCACATTGCTGCTGAGAAACCAGGAGATCCCTGAAGCAGCAAATCCCAGTGGATCCCCTCTCCCTCCCCCAACACCTTACATGGCATTATTACACAGTGCTGCCATTTCTTATTTGGTGGTGCCAAGCTCTTCCCAAAGTCAACTGGATGGATTTCACCTGCCTCCAGCACATGAGCAGCAGGGAGCTCTAAGGAACCCGGGAGAAAATCAGCCAAGAAAGTGCCCTGGGAACAAAGAGGATGCCAACGTTCTCACTCACGTGGGTACAGGTCGCTCATGCTGTCGTCTGTCTCCTCTCCATCCTCATCACTGGACTTTGGCTCCCAGAATTCCTCTTTCCCGCAGGGCCTCCCGTTCACCTGGGCACCAGGATGCTGCACCCGCTGCTTCCTCTGGCGCAGGCAGGCAGGGATGTATTCCAGCCCTTCCCTCTGGCACTGCTCGTCTAACAGCACAGGGCGTTGGGCAGCACCAAGTGGCTTCACTCACAGCCCTTATTCCTCCCCTCCACACTGACTGCAGCTCACACTGAGCTCCAACTCTCATACACATTCCCGTCACCTAGAGATACCATGGATCAGGAAAGGTGGGAGAAGTGGGAACACAGACATGCTGGACACATGGACCACCCTCATGGGGGACGGTTCAGAACCACTCCTCTCATGGTCCAAGGGATTTGCTAGAGACCAATTGCTCCCTGTCTGGGACCCCAGCTGAGCAGCACGTTGCTGTCAGTCGATGGAAACTGATCTGCTTCCTTCATGCTCTCAGCTCAGGGGGAAAAAAGCTCCCTCCAGCAAAGGCACTTACATGTTTGCAGGGCCTTCTGGTAGCGCTTCCCTCGGACGTGCCGCAGGACGTGCTCTGGGAACTTGTTGATGTGCCTGAGAGTGAGTTTGCAGAAGAGCTGGTGGCTGACAGCACGGAAAGAGAGAGTGGCAGAGTTTATTGTGCTGTTCTCACTCCCTGGGCTCAAAGGTGAGAAATACTTCATCAAGACTTTCCCAGTCTCACGAAACCCAAGAATGTGTCAATCTCACAGAATCATTTGGCTGGAGGAGACCTTTCAGATCAAGTCCAACCATTAACCCTACACTGCCTGAACCATGTCCCCCAGCACCACATCCACACGGCTTTAAACACTTCCAGGGATGGGGACTCAACCATCTCCCTGGGCAGCCCATTCCAATTCCTAACCACCCTCTCTGTAAAGACATTTTCAACCCCTTCATGTCTGAGATTGAACAGAATGGGCAGAGAACACAGGTAAAGAGGAAGAATACGTACAGGTTCTTTGTGCTGGGCACGATGTGAGGCTCAAACTTGCCATAGTCAAACTCCCGGGCTGTCTTTATCAGCCTCTGGTACTTCTTGCCGTTCGTGTAAGCCTGCAGCTCCGACAGCCGACACGGCATCTCGTGGCCTGTCAGCCGGCATCTCACCTGAAGAGAAACGGATTATCCCAGGGCTGGGGAGGGCAGGACAGATCTGCGACCAGCGTGCGCCTCCCCGGCCCTCCTCCCATCTCCACGGCGGCACAAAAGCCTCCGGGCCCGGGAGCTCACTGGGGCTGGTCACACCTGCCGGGGTACTCTCCTTGGCCTGCCACCTGCCTTTCTCGTCCCCTCTCGTAGCCCCCCGAAGCGACGCGTCCACGGCCTCTCTCAGGGAGGCAGTCCCAGTGCCCCGCACGGCCTCTTTCCGGGGGCGGCCCCGGCCCTCAGTGAACCCTCAGCCCCGCACAGCGCGGCTCCGGCCTCACCTTGCCCGGCTCCGCCAGGCTGAGGAGCGGGTGCTGCCGCAGGAAGAGCCGCTCCTTCTCGGGCACCTCGGCCACGCCGTCGGCAGGCCCGGGCTCCGCCATAGCGCGGATCCGCCAGCGGCCGCTCGGCTCCACTTCCGGTACCGCCGTGCAGGCGGCGGCACCATAGAGAGGGGCGGCCAGAGAGGCCCCTGCCCGCACCGGGGTTCCCGGGGCTCTGCGCGGGAAACGGTGACGGGGTCGCTATGGCGACGGGGAGGCGGCTGCTGCTGCTGCTGCTGCTGCGTGCGGGGCCGCGGCTGCTGCGGGAGAGGGGCCCGGTAAGAAAGAGCGGAGGGGTGCGGGGCCGGGCCGAGTGAGGCCGCGCTCCGGGGCCCGTAAACCCCAGTGCTCCCGGGTACCGGATCAGGCTCCCTCCTGCCGCCGCCTTTCCGTAGCCGGGGCCTGGACTTTGGCGGCTTGGTGACCCCCCCATCGCGGCGTGGGGACCGGTTTCACTACGCGGGGGGAGCCGGTGGCAAGAGGCTGTAAATCTGCCCTTGTGCAGCGTGGCGGGAGCGGGAGGAGAGCTGCTCGGCTGGAGTTGTTGCAGGAACAGGTTCAGGGGGGTGCACACCCGCTGCCTGCAAAGGGAGGGATCGTTTGTCGTGCCCTAGCCAGCTCTGACTGGAATTGGATTTGATTATTATAACCTAACCCATAGTGTTTCACAGGCAGCTGCTCAGGTGAGATATACATGAACATTTCATGCAGTCATTGAGGACACTGATACCAGTGTGGATATAAATTGTACGACAGAGGCACTACAGAAACTCTTTATTTCATGTAGATATCGCATTGCTTGATCAGAAGAACAATTTTTGGATATCCCTTCACTAAAGCAGGTTCTGCACTGGCCCAGCAGACTAAAGGTAAGAATAGATTTGCTGTTTCAACCTTAAACCAAGAGGTGGCGTTTCCTGCGGGGATTTGCCATCTCTCCTGTACAAATCCTACTCCTCCTTCTCAAATCCTACTCTCTCATTCTTTTTTTTTTTTTTCCCTTCAGATGTTTGTTTGAGGTTCTGCAGACCACGAAGTTCTGCAGCAGCTGCTGACACATCAGGAGAGGACACGTTACTCAAATGGGGTCTTTTCCTGGTCCCTGTGACTGCTTTCTGCCTTGGCACTTGGCAGGTACCAATGTCTTTTTTTTTTTCAAGAGATGAACACTCAGATTGTCAGGTTTTTCTGTCTCTGTTTACCCTGTATGTGATTTGAATTAAATATTTCCTGTGTTTTACATTTCGCTTTTTCAAGTCCGTTTGTAAATCTTTAAAGGAAATATTCCTATTTTTTACACCTGTATTTCAGTATAAATATTTCCTCCAAGTCAGTAGCCCCAATTTCTGTGACCCTGTTTTAGGCCAGGTCTGAGGAGAAACTAATGGTAAAGATTTTAAGCCTTGCTGGGGTTATTATATTGCTCTGTTTTACCACAGGAAATTCCTTCTGTGTTTTTGCATATTCAGGTTCAGCGACGAAAGTGGAAATTGGATTTGATTGCACAACTGGCATCGAGAATTACATCAGAGCCCATCCCCCTGACATTAGAGTAAGGAAACTGAGTTTATGGTTTTACAGAATACTGACAGTGTGCTAGGGATATTATTTATATATATATATATATGGTCCTTGCACTAATGAGCTTCTGCTAAACTGAACTGCATGAAAATGAAGGAATGCAATGGGAATCAGGACATGGAAGCACGTTAGGAATATAGACATTCTATTTGTTTTCTTATTTTTAGTAAAAGAATAAATGAATGCTTCCCTAGGGGAGACTCACTGGAGGTAAGGAGGGTGAATGTTCAGGAGAACATGGTATGGTGTAAGTGCACCATACCATACAGCTGATTATTCTGTGAGGATCTGAGCTGATTATTCTGTGAGGAGTTTGCCAATCAGATCTAGAGTGAAACAACAGGGAAAAGGAGAATCCCACCATAAAATCCCAGGGTTTGGTTTGCCTGTCACAGCCATGATTTTGGTTTCATTTTGTTCTCCACAGCCTCATGGAGCTGAAGGAACTGGAGTACAGACCTGTAAAGGTCCGGGGGCGTTTTGACCACTCCAAGGAACTCTACATCCTGCCAAGGTCCCTCGTGGACCCCGAGCGAGAAGCCAGGGAAGCTGGGCAGCTGACATCCCACCCAGAAAATGGAGCCAACGTCATCACTCCTTTCTACTGCACAGAACTGGGGTGAGCTCATCAAAGTCAGGGGTTGTGTGAGCAGCTGCTAGTTGGAAAAGCTGCATCATGGTGGTTGGGTTAATATAAATCACACTCCCTCAAAAGGCATCTCACAGTCTGTGAGGTCGCTGAGGCTGGATTTGAAATTGTATTTAAATTCCACTATAACGTGCCCTCAGATGCCCAAAAATGTGGCACCAAACATATGTGTTGGTTCTTTCTTTGGTGCTTAGTTCTTGGCAGCAGCAGGGATACATTTCCTTTCACTCATGAGCCATACTTCTTTCTGTAACTCCAGGAGCACAATTTTAGTCAACCGAGGATTTGTGCCAAAAAAGAAACTGAAGCCAGAGATGAGGCTGAAAGGCCAGGTAAGGGGGGAACAGGGAAGGTCACATCACATTTCCTGCCCTGGGGTTACTCTGAGGCACCTCTGACAAACCCAGAAAGGCAGTGGCCACATTCAACATCAACTGGAGGTTATTTTAATAGCCATTGCACCTTTTAAGAAGGCAAACCTTCCACCTTTTTGTTCAGTAAATATTTTCTACCAACAAGGAGCAGTTCTTGATCTGTTGTTGATCAGCACTACCCCACCCACTGCACAACCACTCCCTTTATACCCAGACCCCACAAGTTCCCTGATGTTCTACCAGGACCTGCTATGCCAGGATAGGAAACAAACCTTGAAAAATTCCTTTTTCTCTGCACTTCTCTTCAGATTGAAGATGAAATTGAGCTGACTGGGGTGGTGAGGTTAACAGAAACCCGGAAACCTTTTGTGCCTGAAAATAACATAGAGAAAAACCTTTGGCACTACCGTGACCTGGAGGCCATGGCCAAGGTGACAGGTGCTGAGCCCATCTTCATCGATGCAGATTTCAGTAAGTCTCAGAGGAAACCAACCCCCTGGTCACCTTCCATCAGCCTCCCACCCTTTGCATTCAGTGAGTTCTTTCCCCTGGCCGTTTGGAAAGGTAAAATCATTTTTATCATTGAATCATTTAAGTTGGAAAAGATCTTTAAGGTCCCTGGGGTGCATTAAGAGAAGTGTGGCCAGCAGGCTGAGGGAGGTTCTTTCCCCCTTCTGCTCAACCTTAGTGAGGCCACCTCTGGATTATTGGGTCCAGTTCTGGGCTCCCCAGTTGTAGAGAGACAAGTCACTGCTGGACAGAGTCCATTGGAGGCTCCAGAGATGCTGAGAGCCCTGGGGCTGTTCAGCTGGAGAGATCTGATAGAGTTTAAGGGCAGGGTCAGGAGGATGGGGCCAGACTCTTTCAGCTGAGATTGAAGTTGTCTGTTATACCTCCAGGAAGCACAGTCCCCGGGGGGCCCATTGGAGGCCAGACACGAGTGAGCCTGAGGAATGAGCACATGCAGTACATTATCACCTGGTGAGTCCCCACCCACTGCTGGCCTCACCTTCCAGGGTTCTGGTGAGGGGAGAGCTTTGCCAGCCCTTCTTGCTCTGCAGCTTGGATGAGCTCTTGCTCTACAAAGCCTAAAGCTTTAACTCAAGGAACAGCTGCAGTGTCACTACAAATATTTTGCAGTTTAGTGATTCAAAGTAATATTAGAAATGTTTATTGCACCACAGCTGACTTAGGGAGCTCTGCTCCATCTTTCAAAGGTGTGAATGTGTTTTTTTCCTTTCCTAGGTATGGCTTATGTGCTGCAACTTCCTTCTTGTGGTACAGGAAATTTATCCAGAAGCTGCCACTGTGAGAAGGGCTCCTGTCTCTGTGCTACAGCCAAGAGCAGACTGGATAGCACAGTCTGATCAGTGCTCAGGCATTAACATGCAGCTCTCCATCTGCAAATAGACTGGGAGCAACTGAGCAGACTCTGGAGCTCCTACCAACGTGATTCTGGACACAGCCTGGAAGCACCAAACTGCAGCAGTGGGAGTGGCTACTGAGCCTTCTGCATAAACCAGCTTCACTCAGTCTCTGGGCTCTTTTCTAGTGTAGCTGGTTGTAAACTATGAAGTTCTGACTTCACTGCTGTTTTCCAGAGGATTGTAAAGGATTTTATAAATCAGTTTTTGTGTTGAGTGGTCATTCCTGAGGCCAGGAGAGGGTCACAGCAGTTGCAGCAGAGCAACTGCTCTAGAGGGGCTCTAGGTGCCTGTTTTGTGACTTGTGCTGTGCATCTTGCACCTCAACAGGGACTAACATTTAATTCACAGAGTTCTGTGGATTCTTGGCTGGCTGGGTAAGGCAGGCCCTCAGCTGAAGCCTTACCCAGCTTGGGAGCCTCCCACCATCCCAGAGTGTGGAATGAGAAAGTCTAGATTCTTCCCCTACTCCTCAAGCCTGCCTTCAGTGACCACTCCTGCTTTGCAAGAGGCATTGCAGACCTCTTCCAGGGAGTTTCCCACCTGGTTAGCCTGGTAGTGTTGTACCATCCTATATAACCCTCAGATGGAGCTGATGTAGGGCTATTTCCAGTTGTGAGCTGTCTACATAAGCAAGCTCAGCTCAAAGCCACAGCTAAGCCGACTTCATGGTCACACAGGCACCTGCAGCTGAGCTGTTGCTGTGCTGTGTGTTCAGAGAGCAGTTCCAACAGGAAGAGTTCAGAGCAATAACCTGCTCCTCGCAGCTGTCCCTGTGCAGCAGCCCCACTGCCTGGAACATTCCCAGTAAGAAACCACTGAAACTTCCAGCTGGGGGTTTATTCTCTTTATGTACAGCAACACAGTAGCCATCCAGGACATCAGCCCAGCTTGGTAGCCAGTTCTTTAGCCTTTGCTTTTTCAAGCTTGGCAATGCGAGCCACGGACTTCGGCCCCAGGACGTTCCCGCCCCAGTGACGACGGATCTGCAAAGAGCAGGAGCAGGTTAGAAACCTCACACAGACTCTTATATCACCCCAGCATCAATCCCATGCCCTTCTGTACAAGGGACAGAGCTCCCTCAACTATGAAGTCCTACACTTTTCAAGCAGTGAACTGTGTTTTGGGGCAGCACAGAGATATGAGTTTAAAATCCCTCCCCATGAATGGTGCTGAGTTCAGCCATCTCAACTTCTGGACTTGGGGAAGTCCAGGAGTGTTGCCCTCTCTACAATCCTAGTCCTGCAATAGCTCCATTTACTTGTAACTCAGTGGCAGTGCTCACATTTCACCTCACCCTCAGGTAAAAGATACTGATCTGCTGTAAGCACATCATGTTCCCATGCCTGAAATGATTTATACTTCACTGGGAAGCTTTTGGGGACATTAAGAGCACGAAGGCCAAGACAAGGCTCAGTCTCACCTCATCGTATCTGTCGTTGTAGTTGGTCTTGACAGCCTCCACCAGCTTTGCAAGGGCTCCCTTATCCTCCCTGGTGATGACAGTTTTAGTTCCTTTACAAGACTCCATTTACATTTTCAATACATCTTTTCCATCAGGATTTGTTTGCAGTGGCAATGAGTTTTCAGGTGAAGTAGAAGCATCACTTGCCACGGGCTTAATCATCCCACCCACCAATGCCTTAGGAACCTGCACTGCTCAGTTAAGGTTCATTATTCCACCTACAAATTTTAGATTAATTACCCCATTTTATTAAAGGAATCTGTATCTTTAGAATCCAGTAGAGATTTTAACACCCAAGAACCTCTGTATTACTCATTACAGAAGCAATATTTTACCTAGTTTCACTACTTGAGGCTCAGGTTTGCCATCCCCCTGCCCTCCAGCCCATGCTCAAGGGCAGTTTTGCTTTCCCCAGCCCAGAGAAGGAAGCCAGCACACAGAGCACTTACGGGTTAACCTGGGTGAATGCAACAGAGGTGCAGGTTTTCCTGTGCACCAGTCTCCCCAGCCTGGCTTTGCCCTTGATGATGCAGTAGGGCACTCCCATCTTGCGGCACAGAGCGGGCAGGAAGACCACCAGCTGGAGAGAAAGGGAACATGCTGTGGAACCAAGGGAGAGGATCCTGGGGGCGGGATCTCTTATCAGCCTGGGCTGTGGCAATTGCTCAGTGTTAAAAAGCTCGTTTTGCTCTTCATTGTTGAGTCAGGTGAAGAAATTCAGACATCATTGCAAGGGCCAAGCCTCATTGTAATACCAGGACAACTATGAACATGCCAAGTATTCCAGTTCTGGAAAATTATTCTTTTGATGCATTCTCTTGTCACACACATTCAGTTTCCATTTTCACCTCAATCCCAGTTCTGACCTCACAGCAATAGGGCTGTAACAGGTACCAGGCAATATTCTCACCTCAATGGGATCCACATCGTGGGCAATGACTACAAGCTGAGCTTTCTTGTTCTCTACCAGAGTCGTGACACTGTTGATACCTGAAAAACAAGTTACAGATACACTTTGGTTCCACTCAGTGTACTTTCATGTAGGACTCAAAACCAGCTCATATTTCCTAACACAGCTTCATTATGAAGTTAGGAAAACTTTTCACATCCACCCAGTAGCACAAGAGATGTTCCATGGACAAGATGCTAAAGCTCAGGGTTAAAAAGCTCGTCTGTTTTGCTCTTCACTTGGAGATCAGGTGAAGAAATTCATACATCACTGCAATAGCTTGTCCAATCCCCTTTGGAGCACATCACCAATGCTCCTCATCAATTTTCTCTCTGACACCATGCTCCCAAAGACACCACATTCCCAAGGGCCCAGTCCATGGACTAACTTACCTGCTCGCAGGACCGGCGGCCGCTTGGTTGGTGCATCTCCCTTTCCTGCAGCTTTCTGCTCAGCACGGGCCAGCAGCCTCTGCTTCTTCTCTTGCTTGTTTTCTGGTCTGTACTTGTGTGCCAACTTCAGAAGCTGTGTAGCTGGAAAAGAACTTATACTAGTTAGTTGCATGACCTGAAATAAACCCCTAGGTATTACTTTAAGCCCGCCGTGCATCAGCGATCTTGGTGGTTGTGTCATCAAGTGTGTTCAGACAGCAAAAAGTTATCATCATCTGCACAGTGTGGGAGCAGAACGAGCAGAGCAGAGGCCTCTAGAGCTGTATTTACCTCTGCTAGCAGCAAGAGCTCCTTCAGTGCTGGGGTGAGGAGATGCCTGGGCACCCCAAAGCAGTTATGGTTAAAGGTGCTACACTTTCTCCTGACTGGCAACATCTATGGGTGAGTTTCTCTACACAGGGTGAAAGTTTCTTGCATAGATATGGGTGTTGTCACCTGGAAAAGACTATTTCCTCCTAACAGAAGACCCTGGAGACCCTTCTTCCCCCATTAATATAGAATCATAAAAAAGTCTGGGTTAAAGGGACCTCCAAAGCTCATCCAGTCCAACCCCTCTGCTGAAAGCAGGGACATCTGCAACTAGAGCAGGTTGCTGCCTTCTCCCCAGAGCTAGAAACCTACACAGTTCTACATCAAGCTGGAAGAACAGACTGATGGAACCATGCAGTTGAAATAACCCTGGATTTGGGTCATTAATGAGGAGCTTTGCCATTTCCTATTCCCAGCAGCTAGCAAGACTCAAGCCATCACACCCAGACAGCACCTTGCTGCTGACATCACCCCAGTCCCTATTAAAACGCTCTCAAAGACACTCTCCAGCTTCACTTGGAAATTTCAGTTTGGCTTTCTCCAAGGTGTCCCCCATCAAGGTCCCCAGAGGGGCCCCATCCTCACCTGTCTGGCGGTCCAGAGCCTGAGTGAACTGGTTGATGGCAGGAGGCACCTTCAGGCGCTTGTACAGGATGGATCTCTGGCGCTGCAGCCGGATGTAGCGCGGCCACTTCACAAAGCGGGTGAGGTCGCGCTTCGGCTGGATGTCCTGGCCTGGAAACACACACCTGAGCTCAGAGCTGCTCCAAGCCTGGAAACACACACCTGAGCTCAGAGCTGCTCC
>JANHGL010007957.1:5283-21884 GCA_024611195.1 Ceyx melanurus | reverse complement strand
TAAAATAAAATATGCCTCTCAAGAAATCATTTCATAAAACCAGGATAACATTAGTAGAATGAACCATGTTTATAACTGAAGTCCACTGAATTCTGTTACCTAAAAGAAGCATAAGATATATTTAAGTACATTCTCAAAACTGACTTCTGAAGCAATTTTTTTCAGACATAGAAGGGTTATTAACAAGTGATATAATGCTCCCACCTTTTTCCAAAGCATTTAGCATTCAATTAAATATATTAAATGAAGTCTGCATCATACACCAAAAACTGTAAGTCCCAGCTTAAGAGGAGCCAGACATAAAAAGGAAAGTTAACAGTATGACCTCAGATGTCAGAAATTTAGCAATAAATTTTGAAGACATCTGTCAATTGACTTAGTTTCAATATGAGAGTGCACTATATATATATATCACTCCCACAAAGTAACATACATCTTTTTTATTGTAACACATTTATCAGACAAAACAACAAAAAAAAGTCGAAGTTAAAATGCATTTGTTATTTGTTTGAAGTAATCATAAATAATGTGCTATATTTTTATAAGACTTAGTATGTCTTATGAGACATCTTTTAGTACAATTCACCAAAGAAAATAGCACATTTTTTATTTATGATTACTTCAAACAAATAACAAATGCATAAGACATACTAAATTCTAGAGATATTAGAATTCTCTCTTTTCCTCATATTGCTGACTTTCTTTGGTTTGACTACATTGAATTACCTTCTTCATTAGCTTGTATTTTGATATAGCTTTTTATCTTACACACAAGGACTACTAAAATCTATTCCTAATGCACATTCATTCATTTATTTGTCAGGGACACCAGCATTTCACCAAGTCCAAGCTAGTGAGTGCACATCATTTATTCACACACTGAATGACACTGACTGAGGAGAGTATTGCCCAAGTGTAACTCAGACTCAAACAAAGTTTATCTTCCTTTGTTAGGTATCTTGCATCTGATTTTCAGATCTGTTCTTTAAACTAATGTATCAACCATCCCCTTCCACATCCAGCATTTTCTATGGATATCTTCCAAGAAATTTCAACAGCTACGAAAATTCTTCAACTTTCTACACCTCTGTGTAACAAACACTAAGGACCAGGCACTTTCCACAAGCTCTGCAAAGGTCCTGCTAACA
This sequence comes from Ceyx melanurus, assembly GCA_024611195.1. NCBI lineage: Eukaryota > Metazoa > Chordata > Aves > Coraciiformes > Alcedinidae > Ceyx > Ceyx melanurus. The sequence continues at coordinate 20,736 of JANHGL010007957.1, read as the reverse complement.
ATATTCAATGTCTGGACCAGGCTCATTCCATCAATCACAAGGACATCTTACTGAGTAGTGGCAGTGCTCAGGGAATAATGGACGTGCTAGTATTTCTCTAGTATCCAGCAATGAGTAAGTTCCTCAGTAAATTCCTGCTGTTCTGAGAATTACTAATTTCCTAAGATCCTTCCAACTCCCTTAGGGAAAAAAAAAAAAGTCTGAAAACGTTCATTTGGATGTCCAATCATAGCATTTTATAGCAAATGAATTCTTCTCAAAATATTTCTTCCTGAAACTGTAATATCTTTGTTAATCTACCTTGTTGGATTTCAGAAAGCCACCTGTGCAAATGAGCTGGAGGAGGAGTAGAATTGACAATTCTACACTTACAATATCACAACACATTAGAATATCTCTTGCTCCCAAGCATATTACATGTTAAACCATCGTTATAGTATCTGTTTGATATTTCATTATATTTTGATATTAAACTGATCTTTTGATATAAATTTTTTTACATTTTGAGTTCTGCTAATTAGCAGAAATTTATTTAAAAAAAAAAACAAGCAACAAAAAAGTTTGACTCATTCTTCATCCCATTCATTTTGCTACAAGGCTCACACAGGCGATTGGAAACACTGGATGTGCAATTACACATATCCTTTGTAAGTTCTACACCTTTTTAATTGTTAGCCTTACATCTCATTTGCAACTTCAGACACTTAGAAATTTCTCAGTAATAAGCAAAAGGGGTCTGAACCACAAACATTTTGTCTCTTTGACGATCTTGAAGGTTGAGTCATCTTCATGTGAAAATTTAGCAACCCCTAGAATTAAAAAAACTATGGGAATTTGGTCAGCTCCCACAAGGACATGTTAAAAATTATGTAACAAGGTTATATTAGGTTGTCTTTTAGAGGGATATCACTGAAGTTGAATGAGTGAAAAATGTCCTCTGCTTATCAGAGATGTGATCTTTACCATAGATGTGAAATGTGTGCTTACTTCAACCTTTAATGAGTCTTAGAAATGGTGTAAATCACATGAAATTAAACAAAACACCAAACCATAAAAAAAACAGTTAATACAAGCACTAATATTGAAAGTATAACTCAAATTGTAAAAGTGCTGTTAATGATTAAAACACAGCACAGATAAAATGAAACCACCAAATTGCACTAGCTGTCTATTTACCTCAGTTTTTTACTTTACTTTTTTTTTTTTCTGGTGATGTTTGTTTTTATTCTTATTTTGATTCCTTAGAAAATACCTGTAAAATGGTTGGATGGAATACACCTCTGGCCATGAGAACACATCAACTAATTTCCTGGCATTAGAGTAAAACCACTTATCTCATCTCCCACCTATCATGATCAATTACTGTGTTACAAATCCTGGAACAAACAAAATCCCAGGAATGTGGAAAACCAGGTTATAGGGTTCCTCAGACATTTTGCTGTGGCCTTTTCATTAAGTCCAACCATAATTACAGGTATTAGCAACAAAGACAGTAGTGGTAAATCTTGATTGATGAAATCACACCATTAAATGGCCCATTGTAATTGGTGATGGCATTGCCCAAGAAGCACAGATCAAGATATCTTAATAATAAGTGACACTGAATGTCACTTCTGCTGCCATACATCCAGGTGGAATTTACTACCAACAGGTTATAGGAAAAAGAGTGCAAAGGAAATCTAAACATTTCTCTTAAACTCTTTCACTTCCTTGCCTGGACGCTGTTGGCAAAACTAATTTTTGTTGTAATTATAAATCCTCAAAGTTTTAATCTTATAGCCAGCCAACCTGGCAAGAAGCCTGACTTTGCCACTGTGATCATCTACCAGAAAGGTCAACAATTTTCTTTTAATAACATAAAGCTTAAGGAGCCAAACTCTCATTTTTTATTCACTTCCCCAAGCAAAAACCTGACAAAGGTCAGTGGGAATTGTGACTGAATGAGGACTGCTTTCAAATTTTGGTCTTTGGGCCAACCTTAATAACTTTAACAGTAGGACAATTTAATCTCTGATTTAATTCCACCTCTCTCAGTTGACCGTTGGTGCTGTCTCAAATTAAATACTTTTATAATGAATGGTACAAGTAGTTTTACTTAGAAGTGTATATAAATCAACTGATAAATTCATCCTGAAAACAGAATATTTGTAAAGGAAAGGAGCCTTACCTGTAACATTAAATTCTATAAATATAATCCTCAGCTTCACTATACCCCACTTAGATCACTCCAGAGATGATTTAACACAACTGAAAACAATACCTGTGTACTTACAAAACATACACATGGTTAAAACATTTTATAATCTAGTAAATTGTGTCTGGTTCTTTAAATTCACAGTTACAAATAGGTCCCTAATGCAAAATGTTCTGTTCCATCCTATTTTTAAGCTCATATCCCTAGATATGCCTAGATTGTACTAAATTTTTAGAAGTTGAATGAACAAATGTGTGCACTCAAATATCCATGTATTTATACAAATACAGAGCTTCATGAGAAAAATCAGAAGGTTAGGTTAGATCCAAGGGAAAAAATGCCTTGAAAAACCTACACTGAAATTTATGAGTTTCCAGAGAACACGTTGAAAAAATCCAGAAAGATCTTTGCTTATTTTGACTTCTTGCCTGGTCTGAGGTCTTGTTACACATCTACAAGTTGAACTGAAAGATTAGAAACTTTGGTGAGCCTAGACTTTTCAGCAAGGCAGGATTTGGGGCTTAGACTCATTAAGGAATGGCAGTCTAAAGCTACAGTTGATCTTAAGAAAATTGTTTGCCTGCTTTGAGGTTTAACTCATCTCCCCTAAAAGAAGTACCTTAAATATCCAAATTCAGATAAAATAGAACAACACATATAACAGAGATGTTATTTAGAATACTGAAACACACATCCTCCTCGCTGTTTCAAACCAATATATATCAATTTATAGAAGAAAAATAAATAAGTGTGGGGTATTTTGTGTCTTACACATGCTTTTTAAAATCTCTTTGTGATAGACCAAGTAAATATCTAGGATTATTTCACCCAGTCATAAAGCTTGGTAAAATACCATAGGGGAGTTCAAGTCCACAGGGCATGCAAAAAATAATTCAAAGACTAACACTGACCATTTATATTTTTTTTGTCATGCTTAAGACTGAATAAAATACGGCTTTTCTTTTCTTTCCACAGCAGTCTTTTCCATTTTCTTCTGTTTTGTTTTTCTATTTCAGTGATGAGGAATGCATCAAGGGACAGATGAATTAATCTCCAATACCATATGTGTACATGTGAATACTTCAGTATGTTCAGGAAAACAAGGCTTTCATAACTACTGTACTGATTGATAAAGGCACATTTTTCCACAGTTGTCCTAAAAGTACATTGTAAATGCTCTCTTTCATAAGTCCTGAAGGGCTCTGCACAAGAAACTGGAATTCCCATCTGCACAATGCATGCTTTCATCTGTGTGATCATCCACACATGTTGAATTTGTTTCTGAAAGGCTGTTTTAAAGCTATGGCCATGGGACATCATGTGATCCCTGAATCATTTTCTTCCAGCTGAGGGTACAATTTATCTTGCCAGATATTTTCATAGTTTGTGCAAGCAGTTCCTGAAGTCTGATTCAACTGCTCATGATGTGGCTGTCTGCTTGTCTGAGGGCAGGGAAAGGTTTAGGATTTCATATTCCTCTCCATGCTGTGACTTTTAATCCTCTCAAACATTTTCCAAGTGTCGAACATATGCCTGCTTGATTATTCCTGGCAAAGGCCGTTTAGAAACAGTTTGTTGATTAATTTTAAGCCATACTGTGATGGGCTTCAAAGAACACCTTCATATTTTTAAGCAAGCCATGAGGAAAAGATCTTTTATTCCTTCCAAAGTGCATTCTGCAGCAGCATTTTTCAGAGTAATGAAAATAATATTTTCATGGCATATTAGGAAAGCTTTTGGGGGTATGTAATGTTCTTATCTACCCCATATTTAATAGGATTTATTGCGTACACCCTCCCTTTAATGAGGTCAAATACACACAGCAAAGTCTGTTAACCAAATAAAATAAGCCAGACAGCTACAGACTTCAAGTAACTAAATCAGTAGAGCCAAAAACCCAGGAGCAAACTATAGTTATCCCTAAAAGTATACTGGATTTTTTTTTTTTTTCCCAGATCAGTACATGGACAATATGTTTAAGCTACCAAAACATTGATAATCAGAGAATTAGGTCAATATAGTGAACACATCAGCCAAATACCTCGCTCAACCTGTTTTTCATAGTGCTAGGTGAGAATCCTACCCACTGCTTCCTTGGACAGCCAAGTGATTACACCACAGAGACAAACAGCAAAGAATCATCATGTACAAGTGCATCAAGACCCTTTTCAGAGTTACAGGGCTTTAGTTTTCATCTGATTTTGATTTCTTTTTCCTTGAGGATTTGCCTGGTTAGCATGTGGGTTGCTGAAAACTGCCTAATGTAAACTGCTTAGTATAATCAGTCCCACAGCTGAGCCTAGACACACGTAAGGCTTTCCTGAAGCTGAACAACTCTTACAATTCTTCTAGCCATCAGAGACACTGAAGTTCTGCAAAGTGAGCCAGCCCATTTCCCAGTCTCATTTATATGCTGGATTTTTCTGTGTTCCATCCAATCTAGGTTTAAATTGTCTCAAGCAACAGGGCTTCCTGCACTTCCTGCAAGAGACAATTCAGTGCTCTCATAGATCTTGCTGTCAGGATGTTTCCCCTGTTACTCTGCATAATTCTTCTTTTTTTTTTTTAATTTCACCCCATTAATGCAAGTTATACTCCCTTTCCCTGAATTTCTAGCTTTGTTTTTCAAAGGAAACATAACAAAAAGCTTTAATGAAAAGGAAGCATGTCTTATGTAAACAATAAAAATTCATGTTGGAAAGAAACATTTGCTGTACTTCTATGAAACAGGGAACTAATATGAGGAAAAACAATACAGGCCCATAGCTCATGCTGTGTTGTGGTCACACAAAACTCCAGCAATAATGTTGCAAGACCTTCACTAATTCCACTACTCATCATTCAGGTAGGCTATAAATCTGGCATTTTTATTTTTTTTTTTCCATTGGCCAACCTTCCTTACTAATCAAGTTTAATTAGCAATTTGTGTATGGGCTGCATTCCAAGGTCTTTGAAGTCAGTGGGATTCTTTCCATTACTTTCATTGGGATGTGGATGATGCATATATTATAAATGAAAACACTACTGCATTTAATAGCATGCTGACAGCATAGAAGTAAATCATGTGGGAATATCAAGAAAATATTTTTTCACATTTTTATGTATTTTACTTCTGTGAAAGTGTCTTATGAAATCACCTATATTTTTAGAGCAAGACAATTTTTCAAACACTCTCAATCTTCACTTTAAAATTGTTTAAGCTGTAAAGTGAAATATCAATTTATTTGACAAAAAAGACATTTTTTCATATGGTTTCAGTAACAAAAAGCTTTAACCTGTTTACTGTAGCTATAAAAGCAGTAACATGAGTGCCTCTCACCAGTATTATTAGCCCATTTTAAGGTAGGGTTTCACAACCCATGTATTACCACTCTCTTTCTTCTCCCTCTGTAGTTATCTGGTCAGTTGAATTCCACACAACACATTTTCCTCTGAGAGAATAGAGGGAAGGTGCTAATAGCAGCTGCACTCCCCCTCTCCTGCATGAGGTTCAGAGATGTTAAACGCATTCCAGCACATGCTCTCAACCCTGTGCTCTGCCTCTCACAGGTAGTTTTGGATCTTTTCTTTTGATAAATCACTTGGCATTCTGAAGGCCAGTCAATTTTCATCCAAGCAAAACAGCCTGATGCATTGGCAATGAGATAACATCTCCCAGCTTTGCTCAGTGATGTATGCTAAACCTCCTAAGCAAGGCATGAACACATCTCCACCCCTAGCTAACATATGGACTTCATCTCCTTCCTTCTCATAGGCATTCTCCCCTCAGCAGACAAAACTCTCCTGTTCGTGCTAAATTGTTGCTGCTCCAGTTCAAGTAAACAAAGCAGAGATAATGTTGCTTTTCTTTCCAGCCAGAAATGCTGGTTTCCAACTCAAATGCATACCTTTGATGGTGGTTCATCTGGCAGAACTTGCCTTAGGTAAAAGAAACATCATTATGCAATTTTCAGCTAAAATATTTTTGCCCTCAAAGAGAAAGAGAAAATGAGCTCTCGTCCAATCTCCCACAGTGTCCATTTGTGAAATGAAAACTAATGTATTGACCTAAGATCATTTTTATTAAAAAAAAATTAAAGAATTTTTAAAAGGATATTTTGCCTAGAGTTTACACGAAGCTAGAAAGCAGCCATCTAGCCTGTGGTCTGTATGGGTTTCACATGGCTCCAGCAAGTCATATGTTTCTTGGAATAAAACGCAGTACTTTCACAAATTACATATATAGACTGAATATATATATATATAAATATATAAAAGATAGAGATCTTAATAAGACATGAAGTACAAACAGTCTGTATTATTTCTACATTTCCATTTTCCAAGATGAAATAGGGCAGCACTGCCTCATCACTCTGCTGATCTTAGAAGTCAGTTTTGCAGACTTAAAGTGAGTGAAGCTGAAAGGTTTGCAACATGTCACATTTAATGGAACTGACAGAAGTAATTGCTGTGAAAGTACACTGCCACAGCCTCATAAAACTAGATATGAAGCACTATAAAATTCTTCTCTTTACACAGTATAATCACAACACTGGATCACAGAGCTGGTGATGCAGTTCAGCCCACTGTAGTCAGACGTGGCTAGTACAAGTACTAGTTAAATAATTCAAGACATTATATTTCTCATAATTAAGGAGTCCACGATACTTAACTATCAATGTAAATGAGCTGTTTTCTCCTCAGTCCATTAACAAGCATTAAGAATAGCAGAGGGAAAGAAGCTGGGTAACAGTCCTTTGACTGAAACTCCTACAAAAGTACCCTCACAATATGGAACAGGATAATAAAACTTTCCCATGTTTTCCCTTGTTTTGCCTTTTCTGATCTTTTCAAACCCTGAGAAAGTTCTGGTGCAATATTTTATGGCTTGGCACTTCACCCACTGGGCAGAAATATTCATCAGTGCTCAGGAAATCCACTTTCCTACGCTGTTATGGAAAGAAGCAGTTGATTTGTGTTTCTTGTCAGAACTGTTGGGTATGTCTCAGGGGCAGGGGAGGCACTAGAAACCCCTGTGGTGGCATTCTCTCTGCATCCATCTACACGTGCCAGAGCAATGGCTTGGATGGGTCAGAGGTTTCCCTCCAGTCAGGGAATGATTTCTCTGGAATTCATGGGAATGCTGTGCTGGAGAGAACAGACAGCAGGCTGAGGTCAGTTTAAGTGTGTGCTGATCCAAAAGTGATCCAGGCAAGCTTACTGTTTCTGAGAAGATTGACTCCTACTTGACAGACACTGGTGCAGGTTTACTTTTTCCATTTAAAAATGAAGCCCAACCCAAAAGCTGGACCCTGCTTTCACTTTACACTGGGAGAGGGTTCCCAGTTGAAGATATACCAAAGCTGCAAAGTCAGGATGTTTCTCTGCAACAGTTTTCCAAGCCTCTTAAGTTCCTGCATGGATTACAACAACCTCATTTCAGCCTCAGGATATCTTCACTGACATCAGCAAATTTGGCTCAACATCCTCCAATAGAAGGGCAAATTGTTTTCATAATAAACTATACCACAAATCAAAAGAAAAGAAGCATAGCTGCCAGAATGTCTTCAGTCCTTATAAGAAAAGAAACAGACTCTGCTAAAATCAAAGGATTTTGTTTTCATTTTGGTGAAGTGAAATATTGTATACTTTCAGAGAGTTTCTGTCTCCGATACTATTGAACAGTCTTTTGGCATTCAGAACAGTAAAGACTATTCTGTGGGTTTGAATAATGCCACTTTGGAATAGGAAAAAAGATTTCAAGCAAAACGGAGCAAGGAAACTGTGAGAAATACTCAAATGCCTTTATGAAATATTCACATTATTAAGACTACTAGTAGTTTGCTGTCCATTACTATTTTATTTCTTATTCTTTCTCTGAAGGAAAAAAGTTCCTTTTTCTGAATAAGCATTTAATCTGTAACAAATTTATGGTGAATACTTCAGGGAGAGTAAATAATTAATAGAAAACATGCCTGTTTAAAGGCAAGCATATGTATTTCTGAGGTAGTGAAGGTCATGTGCCTAAAGATGACCTCAGACAGATGTCGTTTAATGGTGGAGCCTTTCTTGACTCTGTATTCAAAGTAATAGCACCCATAAACAGCTGCTATTCACCAAACATAGCAGGACTGGATTTGGATCCATATCCATGGACATTCCTGCAGTCTCTGATCTGCCCTCTTCTTAAGTAAAAGAGGCTAGAGCACACACTGTCTAGAGAAGTACAATTTGCTTTTCAAAAGGTCTCTGAAGAACATCTTCCAGTTAGGATTTTGCAAGAGAGCTTAGCAGCACTGATTATCAATTTTCACTGTGACTGAAAACCAGTAAGTAGCATAGAGTATATACATATGTCTATAACTGCCAAGGATATATTATTTTACTTGTAGGTTTTACTTATAGGCTTGAATTGTTCCAAGACCTCATTAAAAAAAAGCTCAAGGCCAATCACAATAAAACTATAACCAAGACAGTTATTTTCTGGAATAAACAGTATGTTATCCTACAGTCACATCATACTATTTTAAATATGTTTCAAATCATAGAATGCTAGGGTTTGGAAGGGACCTCCAGAATGATCCATAAAATACAAATGATTCTTCAAACTTTGGGAAGCAGTCTAGCAGAAAGGTCTACTTTTCTTATTCACGTACATCTCTCCCCTACTCAAATGCTGCTCTTTTCTGGTTCTTAACCAACAAGCTCTTATTTTCTTGCAGATGTTGTGTCTGTGGGTTCGAAGGAATGTGGGAAGGACATATTCTAATGTGCCTGTGATGCTCAGGACAACCTTCTTTGAACTGAGACCTTGGCTGTCACTGTAGGCAGCTAATATGTTTCAGGAGTCTTTTTTCCTGTCATTTACTTGGCATGCAATGGGTTTCCTTCATTCACGAGAAAGAAGCCACAAAGCTGAAAGTATGGAAATACAATCTGAAAAAAATTGAGTTTCTTTTGTTTCTGTCCTAACCACCACATCCCTGGCAGTTGAGATTAAACAAGGATGAGAAATCTTGATGTATACTTCAAGAAAATGGAGTTTTCACTTTGAGCTTTACTTGATTTTGAGCCACAGCACTAGTGAGGAGAGCGCTCCTTTTGGAATGGAAAGCAAAAGCAGCAAATACCTATAAAATGGAGAGCTGCTATTTGAAAACTCAGGTTATAAGCATATCAGAGCAAAGTAAATGACCTTTACTGCACCCACACAAATTCAGTGTCACAAAAAGGGACTCAGGTAATTTTCAACTAGCAAACTATGATCAGTGTAGATGATTCACAGCAGTACAATGCATCACACAGATGCATTTTCTCTGCTTTTTTGGACTTCCCTGCTGCCCGGGTGACCTGGCTTCTGCCATGTACTGCCCACACTGACACGATCCAGAGATGTGTACATTGCACTGCAGTTGTCTTTGTGTCCACTGTGTTATGACAACCCAAAAATCACTGCAGGCTTTCATTTTTTTTTCTTTCACAACTGACAAATCTTGCTTGAAACTTAAATCTGCTCAGTAAATTCCAAATACCACCATAAACTGGAATGAATGAATGCAGTGATTCATGTATTACATATAAAAGACATTGGGGAAAAAAAAAAATAAAGTGTTTTTTAAAAAAACAGACATGCAAAGAGAGAACTGTAGTACTACATATCAGACAGCAAAAGGGTACTATTTATACCTACCCTGAGATCAAGAAAATCACTTAAGTATGTTAACAACTAGCACTTCCGTAAGTAAAATGTTCAACAGCTGAAGTGAGATAGACATAAGAGGGTTCAGTAAGAGCTATTAGTAGCTATTATCTGATATTAGATAATATTATATTATCACTATAAATATATTTTCAATCTCAAAACTCTCATTGACCTTAAGAGCAGCAAGATGATGCTCCAAGAGATAACAGAAAATACCTGTAAAACATGACCATGATTCACAAGCCCTTTCCAGTGTTCTCAGCAGGAAAGAAAAACATGAAATCCTTGTCTGTCTCTGTCTGTCAGGGTGGTATCAGGATAATTTAAATGAAACTGCCCACTAAATATCTTGAATTATAGTAGATTAACCTAAAATTTAGTGGATTACTTTGAATAACTGATAGACACAGTCACTTCTTTCACTTTCCACTCTGACCTTATATTTCATTTTCTGCTGAAGACTTTATTTTATGAAGCTTTATTTTCAAACTAGTGTGGGGTGAAATGAGGTTAAAGATGCCCACTGGTTGTTCTTTCCATGTTCCTCCAGTCAATAAAACAATAGTGGAACTTTACACAATGGAACATCTCTGTCCAAGACAGAAAAAGCAAGTGAGAAAAGCCTGGCTGAAGTTTACAGAAGCACAAAGGGAATTTAGCTAGTTGTATCATGTAGCCATTAATGTTATCTGCTTGACTCTGTTTTGTAAAATAAACACTTTATCAAGTAATAAATGCTGCAGCATTTACAGTATTTACCAGCTGTTTAAACTAACAAAATGCAAAAAAATTCAAAGTTAATCAGGAGAACAACTTTGAGGTTGGCTTTTTTTATTTTGTAGAAAACACGTTTTCTACATAAAACTAAACAGTAATTCAGTAATTAATTTCAAGGAATGTAAGCTTAAATTTATAAGAAGAAAGCAGATGTTTTTATTAAAATCTCTATAGTAATAACTGTATATTTCATAGTATAGGTAATGTAGATTGCATTTCATGGATCAGGGTTTTTAATATCCAGACACACTTAAAATACATGTCTGTAACCATATATTTGTTGCATGTACCAGTGATCAATTTACACCTGGTAGAACAATACACACTGGAAAACTTACAACCCTTCTATTGAGTAGAATATTAATGAAAACTGAGTGATACAAGAGCTTATCTTGTCCTGTTTTGCATAGCTTTCTCTGGTGTAGAAACCTGTTGCTTATGGAGTGAAAAACAGGCATTAATATCAGTATATTTCATAGTCATTCTCCATCTGAGCATACATCTTACTTGGTTTTGAGTGGGTATTAGTAGCCTGTTTCTTCTCCCTTTTTAAGTATAGTATGATGAAATGTGAGAAGTCATAGTATCATCAAAAATAATTTTTCAATCCTTGACATCTGCTACAAGTGTTGCTAGAGGGGAGAAGTGGGAATTCTATGAAATTTCAAAGACACTATCTGCTGCATCCAAACACACAACTAAAAACACTCTATTTTATACTCAAGGACAACACATGACTTGTTTACACAGCTCTGATTTAACACAGAATAACGCCGACACTACCAAAACACTGCCTGAATGACCTCGACCAGTGTTCCCAGTTCTACAGCTTAGCATTACTGCACTGTTGTGCAATTTAGCAGCCTAAAAATCCAGTGCAAACCAAGAAAGCAAAGCTTCATTCTCAAAGCCAAATGTGAGCAAGAAAACAGAGCCAAGAGAATATTTCTGTGCATTTGCCACCCCCCAGCTCCCCAGCCCCTTCCTTATCCAGTGACACTGGATATCTTGTTAACTGTGTTTGTCTTTCTGCTTCTGTACCGAATGAATTGAAATACAGCAATCCCAAAATGAAGACTGAGCCTTTATGGTGGCTGCTGGCATAGATTCTACTTATGCAAGTTACCCTGTATCTCTGCCAAGCATCATGTTTTTCTCCTGGTTTAGTTTTGTCTAGCACATATGGGTGTGCAGAACATTTTGTTGCAGCCTCTATCACTTTTCCTATAGCTAAAGGAACCTCAAAATCTAAGTTTACGTCTTTCTGCCACTCCATATAACTCTTGGGCACAACTACTGATGCCATTGCAGAGAAGTTACTGAAATTATAAACTAAAAAAGAGCAATGGGTGTGAGGGAAATTTGGAACTTAGCTTAAACATATTTAGGGCAAGCAACACTCATTTATAAATATATATTCAATATTTATTGGTATTTTGCTTAGGTCAGGATGATTTTTAGTCATGTTGAGCTACTACTTTAATTTAAATCTCTTTAAAGAAAAAGACCAAAAATCAGAAACTTAACGAGATTTTAAATCTGATCTTTCTATAGAATTGAAAAGCTTATTCCTTAATTTACTCTCAGGTGTCTTACCAGTCTTCCATCTGAGTATGAAAACCATAATGATGAGCAGAAATAGCCTATAAAGGTGCTGTCTTCAATCCAGACAATGCAGCAACAGCGATTTGTAAATATGGTTTAGATTTGAAAGTAATTTTGAATCTCCATGGCTCATTTCATACATAAATACTTCAACCTGATCCTTTTCCTATGTGGCTTCTTGTAAGGAGGAACAGCATTTGGAAAGACTATGGAATACAGCCCATTTTCCAGACAGTGGAAGATCACTCTACACTACACTGGGCTTTGCTCAGAATCACTCTAAAATCTCCAGTGTGATTTGTACTTTTCCCTAAGCAGACTATTCCACAGTCAATTTTATCACACTGTAATATGTAATAAAAAACAACTCATGTGTTTGTATCTTCAACAAAAGTTGACTCTGTATTTTACTCCATTTCATTTGTCCACATGTTTTCAGCTAAATAAATTGACCTCGACCTGGGAAATTGAAACTAAACCAAGTTAATGGAGCTATGACAATTGCTGGAATTGAAAATTCATTATTTCATTATTTCAAATGGAAATCCAGGTGTTTAAACTCTAAATTGCTCACTAAATTGCATACATTTAGATTTTTAGACTTCAGAAATCAGTGCTTAGAGCCCTGATAATGCTAGTTAAACCCCTTTCCAGTCTGGTAGTATCTTTATTGTATGGTGTTTTCAAGGCTCCCAGTAGTGGGTCAGTATAGTGATTTTTGGTTTTGCAATGAGGTGACTTTCATAACCAGCCCAAAAATTTTTTCATACCCATATCATTTGAAAAATTAATTTGAGATACAATGACACAACCTGATGTTAAGCTGGTTTTTTATATGTCTTCATTCAAACTGGCTAAAGACATAATTAACCTCTTGGCAAAGCTGCTTTCCCACTCCTGCACAAATTTTCTCCCTAATATTTATGATGACATATAAACCTTACTGGCAAATCTATAAAAAAACTATTGTTTGTATTGATTAAATATCATCTTAGCTGTAGCTTCATCACAGAGACAAAAACAAGATCAAGAAGAAAAGCCAGAATTCATGGACCATGTACTTCACAGATGAAGAATTTGAGAGCTCAGATGCCAGAGAAATTTCTACATTTCCAGCATAATTAGAATTGAGTCAAATGAAGTGTTATATTTGCAGGATGCTCCACAAATGTAAAGTCCTCTGAGAAAGCATAAAATATAGAAACAAGAGATTCATACTGTGCTTAGTCTAGTGTGTATTTGTTGGTATTTCACACTGCAGATTATCACTGCTATTGATTATTTCACATGGATCACGACATGAGGAATATCTGTCTGAGACAAATTCTTTTGTCTAAAAAACTTGATGAAAGTAGGAAACAAAGGGGGCAGTTTAAGTTGAAACAGATGTCTGAAATTTCTTAGGAAGGCTGGCTCTTGGTTCATCTGCTCTGTTAAAAGGTTAGGAAATAGCAAGGAGGCCTGAAAAATGTAGGAATTAATTTTAGAGAGATTTTCATTATTTCTTTGACTTCTTTAGAGCCGCTGAGTTTCATTCTCTCCTAATTCCATTTTTGGAGCAATACATCACATTATTTCTTGTTAATAACAACATTATTCTTACTATGTTCAAAGCAACTTAAAAAGTGTTACAGAATTAATTTGTTCAATATCCCTGTTCAGGCAAATTTTTCACCCTGTTCACAACTTAACTTAAATGGGGAATTTAATGAGAACAATGAAAGGCAGTTCACTGTCAAATTTCAACATATAACTCCAAACTACATAACTGTTCAAAAAAAAAAAAAGAAAAAAAAAGAAAAAAATGAGCACTAGCAAAACCACCTGTTCTTTACCAACCTTTTTCTTGGAAATGAATGACCTCTTTCTGTCGAAACTTTAAAAAAGTAATAAAATCTAATGTGATGAAGGAAGCTTGGGATGCTGCTTTGCTGCCTGACATCACTCACCCAAGCATCTGCTTCATAAAGTCACAGGAGTAACATAAAGCCAGAAATACTACTATTTCTTTTCAGAGAAATCCAAGTACATTTTCTTAAGAAAAAATCTGGATAGTATATTTTGTGGAATACTTGGAATGTGCTTTCAGGCTCAACGTGCCTTGAAGCTGGGAACAATGGAATAATACTTTTTTTTCCTGATTCCTCAGTAAGCAGCGTTGCTTTAAAGACACTAAAGTTTATCATCAGTTTTTCCTCCTTGCACAGAGCAAAATGGGACCTCCTGGAAGAGCTGTTTGGGCATAAATGGAAAGCAGTAAAGCATTAAAGTGACTTCAGCCTAAAAAAAATACACAACAACAACTAAAAACAAACAAAACCAAAACCTGAAAAAAACCCCCTAAATGCAGTATTTTTGCATGTAGTGATTGAAATACAAAAAAAGTTATGTGTAAATTACTTATTCAGAGCAAAAGTTTTGTATATTTTTAATATCCAGTTGTACTTTGTGTGCATCCAAGCCAAAGAGTAAAGCAACCCATCTTCCCAATTCATGCCATTGGCTTAAGTAACCTTACCTAATTTGATAGTGACAATATGCAGACTCCATACTGGTTTGCATCATTTCACACTTTTCATCCTACAACATCCTCAAATGTTATTGTAACCCTGTTTCCGCTGCACAGGCCCAAAATATTCAATATATTTTGATATTCAAATATATAATATATATATTATATATAAAATATTCAAAATACTTTTTTTCTCATAGCTGCCAAACAGTCAGCAAACTGCAAGCAGTGTCCAAGGTAAAAACAAAAGACCTTTAATATAATCTGAATTCATTCACCTGTGTCCATCCACTAATGCAGTTTAATGAAGTGTTCTATTACCCATCTCTTTATCAACTCCTGCACTAAGACAAACAGAACATCCATTTCACTAGCAGCTGCAAGAGGTTCTGGCAGTTTCTGAGCCTGGGAGACACTTCCCAGATGTATCTGCCCCAGACAACAGGTATAACAAGACATTCAGTATCATTTCAGCAATAAAATTAAAAATCCAGGAAGTACTCCTGTAGGATCACGCCTTGACAGAAATTAATTAAAATCCAAGTGTTTCAAGCAAAATGTTTGGTGAAATAAAGACATTAAGAAATAATTAAGAAAGAATTTTATAATATTTTATAAACGATTATAATAGTTTAATTTTTTGTTTATTTTATTACTTTATTAATTTAACATTTATTAATAATT
>JANHGL010007956.1:0-15194 GCA_024611195.1 Ceyx melanurus | reverse complement strand
GGAGAGCAAAGGGAGGCCCTGGCAGCACCGCTCTGTGCAACACAACCAGCAACAAAACGAAGCACAGAGCGCACTTCCCGGTGCACAGGGCGCGCTTCCTGGTGCACAGGGCGCGTTTCCCTCCACACAGGGTGCGCTTCCCATCACTCAGGACACGCTTCCTGGCGCACAGGGCGCGCTTCCCGGTGCACAGAGCGCGCTTCCCGGTGCACAGGGTGCGCTTCCTGGTGCGCAGGGTGCGCTTCCCGCCACACAGGCGTGCTTCCTGGCACACAGGGCATGCTTCCTGGTGCACAGGGCGTGCTTCCCAGTGCACAGGGCACATTTCCTGGCGCACAGGGTGCACTTCTGTCACTCAGGGCGTGCTTCCCAGGACACAGGGCGTGCTTCCCGGTGTGTGGACACGTTTCCTGCCACTCAGGAAGCATTTCCCAGCACGCAAGGTGCGTTTCCTGGCGCTCAGGATGCGTTTCCCAAGCGCGCAAGGTGCGCTTCCCGGCGCATAGGGCGCGTTTCCCGGCAGGGCGGGCGCGGCGCTTACGTGTAGGGGAGGTTTTGTGTCCGGAGGTAGGGCAGCAGGCTGCGGGACGTGTTCCCCGGCACTCGCACGTCCGTCACGGTCCCCTGGACAATGTGGGAGGGGCTGCTGGGCTGCCACAAGTCCACCTGTAGTGCAGGAACCACCCTGTAATTCACACGCGCGCGGTGTAGGCGGGGAAGGCCAGGAGCCGGCTCGCTTGGTGCTGGGGAGGTCAGGAGCCGGCTCGCTTGAGGCTGGGGAGGCCAAGAGCCAGCTCGCTTGACACTGGGGAGGCCAGGAGCTGGCTCGCTTGAGGCTGGGGAGGTCAGGAGCCGGCTCACTTGAGGCTGGGGAGGCCAAGAGCCAGCTCACTTGACACCAAGGAGGCCAGGAGCTGGCTCGCTTGAGGCTGGGGAGGCCAGAAGCTGGCTTGCTTGACACTAGGGAGAACTTCTTTGTTCTTGATGGTTACTGAGGATTAACTACCAGCCCTGAGCAGTTTGCAGTCAGCCAGGGCAGCTGCCTCCAGTTGGCTCCAGGTGCTTCCAACTCCATTATCAGCAGCTCAGTATAAAGGGAATTCTGGGAACAGGGGCTCCTGCTGCTCCTCCTCTTCCTGCTCATCCCTGGAGGGTCTCACTCCCCATTCTGCTCCTGAGGCTGTTTCCCTGCTCCTTGTGACCACTGCACCTTCACTGGGGTGAGTGTAGCTTTATATGCTTTATGTTGGTGTTAATTTGGCTGTGTCATTAAATCCATTTCAATCTGTGGCTCTCCTCTGCTTTTCCTGCTCCCCTTTCTCTGCTGGGGAGGGGTCACTGGGTGCAGACCCCCGTTCTGGTTCAGTCCCAGGTGTGTAGACATTTTAACTTTTAAATATTTGAGTGCTAAGAGAGCTCAGAATTTCCTCCAAAATTCCAGTGGGTGGCAATAATTTTCCAAGAATGCCCCTGTGCTGTTGTTCTCACCCCATGTGTTTCAAAGGGTGCACACACAGCTGTGCCAACATGGAAACCAGGGCAGGGAGGTGTGTGCTGCCCTAGTGCCAGGGATTCTGAAAGGGAGCCCCAGGAGAAAAAGTCTCCTCAGGAACATGCCCATGGATGTGTGAATCCCACACTCCTTTTTTGCTTCAATTCCAATCCCTGAGGGAAATCTGCAACTTGCACCACAGTGAGGCTCCCAGTTGGCACTTAAAGCCATTTCTGTGGGCAGCAGCCTCCAGTTGCTCTGTAAAGAGGTGTTTATTCTCTCCTCCACTTAGTCTCAAAGAAGCTCTGGAGTGCTGCTCTCAGGCCTGCAATTGCCTGTCAAACAAGAGATGACTGATGCCTGTCGTTGACAGTAACAGGAATAACTGCCATCATTTACACTGATCCGGACAGTTGTAAGTGTGATTACTGTCTTCACTGGTGTAACAGATAAATGTTGTGATCTTCACCACCCAGAAGCTGCTCTAGTCTCCCTGGTGGTGTCAGAACTTCATCATATAGCACATCAGAGCCATGTGTATGCAGAGACACCCCTGTGCCCATCTCTGGTGTGCACTGGCTCTCTGGGCTGCTGCTGGTCCATCTGCTGAGAGAAGGAAGGCAGAAAGTCTCCTGCTGGGGAGCTGCAGCTGGGCTGTAGCTCACCTGGACTAATTTCACCCTCACTTGCTCCTGTCAGTGAAGGAACTTTACTGCCAGACCTGGCTGCAGATCCCCTTCAGCTGCCCTTTGTGCAGCAGAATGGACTGGTGGCAGAGAGGGGTGGGATTCCCTCTGCTTCCCAGAAGGGCTTATGAGGCAGCCCTAGCTGCTCTGCAAAGTAATTTTGGTCTGATTGAGCACACGAGGCATTTAATTGGCTCCAACTTCTCAGTACCTCTTTGCTGCCCAGTGAGGCTGGTCAGGGTGGCTGTGCCAATAAATCAGGATGGATTCCTGGGCTCCAGCAGCAGTAGGTGTCAGGAGCAGCATGTGAGGGATGGCCAACTCAGTGCTGAGCTGTAACAGGAGTGGTATTGCCACTCTGGGATAGTTTTACAGAGGGCTCTGCACTGCAGAAAATCACTGGTGTGCTGCTACTCCAGTGACTGAGGAGAAGCTCCTGCACAGCTGAGGACCTGAGCAAATCCTGCTTGCTTTGCAAAGCACTTGGGAATGAGACATTTGTTTCTGTCACTGTTCCTGCCACGAAAGGGCTCATGAATCAGCAACAGACTGCTCAAATTGTCTCCTGAACAAGCCAGAGCAGGAGAGGGCAGCCAGTTGCTGGGCAGGGTGTGAGTCAGAGGGAGGATGGATGGACAGGGGGAGCTCTGGGGAGCAGAGTGGGCAGCTCTGTCACACTTGGGTCACTGTGCTGCTGCCACCCTTCTCATTTCCCTTGTTTGTGCATTACTGGAATAGCTTGCAAATTATCAGAGTAACCTGCAGAAAGGTTTTGCTGCTCTTCAACAGGGGCCAGGATCAAAGGTTTAGGTGGGATCTGAGGAGCAATTTCTTCCCCTCCAGGGCTGTCCCAGGGTAGGGGTGGAGTCCCTGTGATCCCTGGAGGGGTTTCCAAGCCCTGGAGCTGTGGTGCCCTGGCAGGGCTGGTTAATGGTTGGACTGGATGATCTGAAGGTCTCTTCCAACCAGAACTCTGATTTCTAACTTTGCAGTTTTCCTCCTGCAATCTTCAGGGCTGGGCATTTTGCTGGCAGTGCAGAGCAGTGTGCAGTGTTCACCCCATCAGGAAAAAAAAAAGCAATATTTTGTCACCTACAAGTTAATAGAAGCAGCCAATGAAGGAATCCATTTATAACAATGATTAATAACAAAGCACTGTGGGCAATGGAGCTGCAGACCAAAACTAATTTGTGGAAATTACTCAGCAAGTGGTTATGACTAATGTGATTTGCCTTTGAGCAGTTCATGAACCAAAAGTTAAACGTGTGGAATGAAACATCCATTATCCCTTTGCTCAGCCCGGGCAGGGGGAGTGCAGCAGCCCCCAGGATTTACAATGAGCATTATATGGGACTCTTCCTTTTGAGAACCAAAGAGAGGGGCAAACAGCATCTGGAGCCCTTTAGGAGGGGCAAGTTTAGGGTGTGAAGGGGCTACCCCTTCTGTAGCAGTGTATGAGTGAAGCTGGCAGCTCAGGAGTGGGTAGAGAGCAGCTTTGCTTCATCAAGAGGTTTCCATGTGGGCTAAAGCCCCTGGGTATCCTCCAGCTTCTGCCCCTTTGGCTGGGGAATTACAGGGGGCATGTTCTCCTACTTGAAATAAATTGAGATGTAGAGCCAGTCATTTCAAGATGATCATCAAGGACATCTCAGTGTAGGCTCCTGTAAAAGCTGAGAAGGTTTCCCTTTGGCTTGATCCCTTCCCAATTGGGACAGACCTTGCAAGCTGCTGGGCTGTGGCAGAAGGCAAAGCTCTGCCCACTTCTTGCCCCTGTGCTTCCTTCTGAGAGCAAGAAGCTGGGGTGAGCCAGGTGAGAACACCTACTGGTGTCAGACTGAGAGGCAGCTAAGGGTGCAGGATCCACTGCTGCTCTTCCCAGCACCCACTGCTGGACTCTCCTCCCTTGTCCAAACCAGCTGCTGTTGTGAGCACTTGGCACTTGAATTAGAAGACTTGTCCTTCATGAGTGAGTAGCTTTGGGTTCTGTTTTGGGGGGGATAATAAGTTAATATCAAACACATCCATTACTCATTAGCCCCCCTGGTGTCTCTGACCCCACACAGAGGGGCAGTGATGCAGCTGCACAGGGAAGAGCCCCCAGAGCTGGAATGCAGCCCAACTCTGGCTCTTTGCATCAATCTGGGTGTCTTTTTTTCTTCCCTCTTCCAGCTCCCTACCTCCTGAGAATCAATCACTTCCTAATTAACCAGTCAGGTTCCAGTGTGGGTTGCCAAGGCTTTGTTACCCCGCTCTGAGTTCCAGCCTGCAACTGATCCAAGTTTCTGCTGCTCCCCCTTTGATGGCACTGGGTGAAGGAATCTCCTCCTGGGAGCTGAAGGGAGCCCTGTAATGAGAACCAGTTGCAGGAAGGTGCAGAACCCTTCTGCTTTGTGGGGTCTGCAATGTGAGGAGAAAGCAAAAACCACATGTGCTCCCTCTGCTCCAGCTTCCAGGAGGAGAAATGAATGCACAAACCAGCTCCCACATGTACTGCTTGGGTTTGTTTCCTAATTAGGAGCAAAACAATTATCCTTCTTGGGGTATTGCAGTAGCATTCTCAGCTGAAGGGCAGGCCAAAGGTTTGTCAAACCTCAAACTCAAACTGAAGCCACCTCCCTCTTTCCTATTCCTGTGTGTTCTCATCTTAGTATTTGAAATAAGACCAGACAAAGCATGGAGCTGTGCATGCTGGGGAGAAATGGGAGAGCAAAAAAAGCAAATTTGCAAGTGTGGCACCTCTAGTATTTTAAGGCAGTGAGTGTTTCTTGTTAAAACAGGCTTGATGAATCCCATTCCTATGCTGTTTTATTGGGGAAATTAGGAATTTAATGGGCTAAAGCTGCTTTGACGAGTATAAAATAGCTTGGAGTAAAGCACCAGATGGAAGGTGTGTCAGTGAACCCAGCAAGGCCTTCAACAAGGATCAGAAAGATGAAAATAAGTGAACTCACCTCCAGCCTGCTCAGGGCAGCCCTCAGGATCTGAGTCTCCCTCTGGCTCCCGGGAACAACTCGGATGACTTGATCCCTGTCAGGAACAGAACATGGAATTAACACTGGAAGGCAGCAGTAAAGAGGTTCAGAGCCCTGCCCTGCTGAGCTGCTCCTTTCCAGCACCTGCAGAGTGCTGGGTGAGCTGCAGCTCTGCTCCTCACCTTGCTCCCTGGGTGTGATCCCATTCCTGGGTGGGGTGTCAGCCTGGCCCCGTCTGAATGCTTTTGTTTGTCCTGCCACTGTCCCTGCTGAGTGTCTGCCCCCACTCAAAGCTGCTTGGGGGACAAGCTCAGTGAGCTATTACACAGTGGGCTTTGAAGGGTCATGTGCTGAAGAGGGGTTTGACTTCAGCAGCACAGTGGCCTTGGTGCCAGGGTGGGCTTGTGGCTGTCTACACGTGCTCAGAAGCTTCTAGGTAATATCAGCTCACTTTGTGCACCTTCTGCAGCAGACCCTGATGAGCATAACCTTGTGAACTGGAACCAGACTGGTCACTGAGTGACCACCATGTGTGCCATGAGTGATGGAGACCACAGAGAATACAGGGGGGGATGCCTGTAACCAAAACATCAGCTACAGGAGAAATTCCTCTGTGTATGCTCTTTAAACTTCAACTATTGAATTTCATCCTATTTAGTTATCAGGTTCATCAGGTTTTTCTGCTGTGTTTAGAATCTTTCTTGAATGAACTCAAGAAAACAGATTTGAGATAAAGAAAATAAATTCGAGATAAAGAAAAGTTGGTGTTTTTGAGTGATGATAGGGCACGGAGCACGAGGGATAAAAGCACAAAGCAATTCCTGCTGCTGAGTGGGACTCAGTCTGGATGTATCTGGTCATTCCTGATAAGAAATCTCTTGAGCTCAGTGCAAGACCTTGATGCTCATGGGGGTAGAGAGGCTTTCAGGCTGAGCAGGAGGGGGCTGTGCTTGGCATAGCAGCACCAACAACTGGGGAGCGTGTGAGGTTGGGAGAAAAGGAGATCAGAGGAATTGTCTCATGCATATTTTAAAATGGCAATGTCAGGATGGGGAGCTTAAGCTTAATTTAAGGCCCCTCGTTAGTGTTTTCTGTGTATTTATTCATTTATGCAAGTTACAGCAAGCAAGATGCCAATATGGAGCAGAAGGAGGCACTGTGGTGTGAAATGCTGCTGTGCTGGGAGGGCTGCAGCACGTTAAGCTCCCCCAGACTATTCTGTCCACAGTTATTGTGAACATGCTGGATTTTACTTGGTTATTTTTTAGGGCAAGTGGAGGCTTTGTGGTTTCAACAGTGGGATGCAGTATGTTGTTGTGAGGGGCCCTGTAAGGCAGGCAGCCTTTGGCCCTGGTGGTGCTGTAGTGCTCATCATGCTTCTTGCACACACTGAACTACATCTCCTGGTAAAAAAGGCTTCAGGGAATCACTTCTGGCTTCAGGGAATACTGGGGATGTGTGTGGCATCATTCTGGAGGTAAAAGCTTTTGCCAGTGTAATGCCCTCCTGGCACAGTGGCTTGGTGTGCAGGCAACACAGACCTGAGTGCAGGGGGAAGGTTTTCTCCTGGAAAAGGAGCCAGTGGCTGAGCAGAGCTTTCAGAAGATGCAAAGCAAGGAGCTGTGGATTGCTCTGGTGCAAGCTGCTCCCCACAGAACCCCAAATCACAACCCTTAAAAGCCCCAGTGCTGCAGGCACCTGGTTCAGTAGGTGCTCATGCTGGAGTGGGGGCAGGAGCTATGGAAACATTTAAATGCAGCTCACAAGAGCACTTCTGCCAATAGCTGCTCAGGAAATTGATGTATTCCCAGAGAAGTAATAATGAGGTGGTTAATCTATTTAGCTTCCAGGAGATTTTTATTGAAATATATTTAAAATACCTCTGCTGCCTCTTTTTGGGGGGGGGTCAGTGAACACCTGGAAAAGCTCTTGATGCCTCTATTGTGTGGAAGGCCACTTTAATCAGAAGCCACCCAGAGTAACTTTAGTTTTTACCAGCTCTACTTGACAGATGTTTTCTGCCCACAGGGGCAGCAGGTTCCCCAAGTGGTGGGATCTGAATGCTGTTAAGGTCAGTCTAGACTTCCACGTGTCAAATAAGCTTTCTCAGTTCACTCCCTGTGAAATATTGCAGCTCGAAGCAAGTGCCAATGAATCCAGAGCACTCCTCCTCCAAACTTCTCCAGAAATTAATTCCTCCACACATGGATGTAGCTTTCTGAAGATCTTTTGCAAACCCCCCAAGTTCTCTGTCCTCACAGACTTCAGAACCTCAGGCCATTAGCCTCACCTTAAAATAAAGGGCTGTAAAAGTTTAATCATTCTGGTGCTTCCAGCTTTTCCTCTGCTCACTTTGGCTGGTTGTGAGTAACGGAAATGTCAGCCTGAAATTACAAAGTACTTTGAGCCAGAAGTGATGGATTTTATTAAGTGATTTGATAGATTTATTTTTTTTTCAGAGGCTCTTTCTACACTCCAGGGTTTGCATTTCACATTTACTCTGAAGGTCAGCTGCCAACAGCAGGGACTGTGTGAGGAGGAGGAGGAGTGAAGAGAGGGATGCTGATGGATTCCCTGGGGGGTGTTTGGGTGCTGCCTGTCCCCAGGAGCCTGGTGAGCACCAGAGCTTCACAGGCTTTGCTGCAGCAGTGCCTGGGCCCTGGTGCTGCTGTCACACTGCTAGATGCAGCACAATGCAGAGTGCACCAGCAGCAGCCCCTCTTCTTGATGCTCCCTTTGATTGCATATTGTGAAAGAAAGGGTTTCCAGCCAGGCTGATGGCATAGTTGGCAGCACCACACTGCTGTGCCCTTTACATCAGCCTGGGAAGGATTCACAAGCCACTGTGTGGTTCATCCCTGGCTAAGGTTCCATGGCACAGTGACTTCTACACTGCACTGGACTGGAGAGCAGGGAGGGCACTGGAAAGGGAGGTGGGAGGGAAAGGCTCAGCAGGAACAGATGGAAAGGAGAAAATGGGCAACAGGAGCTGAAGAGGTGGCCACTCAATGAGGTGGGCACAGAGATCAAAGGTTTGGCATCTTTATAGCTAATCAATCAACTGGGGGAAGGTCTTTTCCCATAGCTAATCAACTGGGGGGGGTGTGTGTGTGTTTCCCATAGCTCATCAACTGGGAGAAGGTCATTTCCTACCCACCAGTGATTTCCACCTCAAAGCAGGAAGGGGCTTCTCTGCACAGCATCTTACAGCAAGATAAATGGGACCATTTGCAACCTGTTGGAGGTGATGTGTGCAGTTGGGTCCTAGACTGATTTTCATCACTAACACCATCCTTCCAGCTGACTTCCTCTGGTGACAGATTTCTGCTCGTGGACCTGGCCCCCAAGCTAGGGACCAGTGCTACTTCAGGCCTGAGGTTCTGAGCAGCCAAAGGATGCACTAATGGTCTGGTCCAGGTGGAAAATCACCTCCTTGCTTCTTTTGAACATCTGCAAGTGCAGGAGCCTGGCTGAGGCACAGGAAGATGCAGACCCATCGTTCTTGCAGCACTGCAGTCTACCCCATGATAAGAGCATACCCAGAGGCTCAGAAGAGCAAGGTTTGTAATCCTTCCATCCCAGGGCTGAGTTGAGCAGTGTGGGAGCCTGTGAGGAGGAGGCTGAGTGGCAGAGCTGTGCCCTCCAGGCACACGTGGCAGTGCAGAGCCCAGCCTCAAGCAGACGTGGCCAGGGCCCTGGGTCAGGCTGGCAGCAGCCCCTGTGTGCAGGCTGCCAAAGAACCAGATGTCTGGTGCCTGGAGGACTCTGCTGGCTCTTTGTTTATGGCTCCTGTGATTGATAGCCCACCAGGACAGCAGGAAACATTCCCATTCTCCCGTGAGCTATTTGGATTCCCTGGCATACCTAGCAGATTTTTCTTGACAAAAGGTTTAAAGTCTGTCTTACCAATTTAAAAGACCCCCCCCCAAAAAATGGCCCTTTACATTGTTTACCTCCCTACAAGGGCTTTGGTCTTATCTGGGCTCAATCTGTTATCAATGTGTCTTCATTTATGGAGAAATAGTTCTAAGCTGGGGGTATGGAGCTTGTGAATTCATTTAAAGAAGTCAGTTGATGGCTAGGTAATGCAAATATCTGTGTAGAAATGTGGGGTGAGATTGAGAAATTCTGGTCACAACAGCAATTAAAATTCATTAGTTCCATTCACTTCAGAGAATTCTCCAACCTTTTTGAGAAACAGCTCGTTCACTATCAACTGTCCAGCGTGTCAACTTCCCAAGTCAATATTACCCAGAATTATTCAGGTTCCTGGTTCAGTCTCTGCCATTTTCCCCCCCAAAAATCCTCAAAATAATGTGTCAGGGGGCTATTTTATTTTGACAAGACCAACAAAGCCATGAGATTGAAGGAAAAGTGACTTGGAAACACATTATTTGGGCACGGAATTAATGTGCAAGGGTTTGGGAGTCCCTTTGTTACCAAGAAAAGAAGAGTTGTCTTCTTTTTGGGAGCTTTGTTAAATAGAAAAAGCCAGAGCTCTTACCACATAAGGTTTTAGGCTTAAAATAGGCTTAATGCTCTGAACTGGAAGGTGTGTGAATCTCACCTGTTTGCCCAGTAACCACTTCTTCCTCCTGTTAAGGAGCATCCCTTTGTGGCTGGACTCTGGCTGATCTCCTGAGATGTGCCTTTGCTCATTACTTGACTGTTCAAAATCTCTTTTAGCACCACTTAGCACCAAGCTGGGCTGTGGTTTGCTGAAGAGAACAGCCCCAAGTGCAGGGATGCTGGGCAGGGTTGTGTGTCACTGCACCACCAAACTGTGTGTGAGATGCTGCTGCTTGTTGGACACCTCTGCTGTGCATCACAACCTGCTCTGTGCCGCAGGAGCTGGGGTTCTGGACCACAGCTCCAGATGGTGAGAGCCTCGGGGCATTCTGGAGCTGTCCTGGGAATAGGGCTTCTAAATCCTCTGAGATTTATTGCTGTAATTTCCATCAGACACCTGATACAGTAAATGTTGCTAAAGGTTTTAGAGTTTTATCTAAAAAAAAAAAAAAGACAGGTTGTTTAGTCTACCTTGTGGAATGACATCATGCTGCTCAGTAGGAAAGAGTTGCCTTTGTGTGCTGCTCTGGGGCTCTTCTGGGTGCCTTTCCCAGCCCACAAATGTTATGCACATGTGAGTATACTAAATATACTATATATACACTGAGCCTGCAGTGCTCATTGAGCAAGGACACTGATGGGACACCCCCTGGGACAGAACCAGAGGGTACAGAACATCTTTTAGAGCTTATGACCTCCTGCTTCATCAACCACAATTCCCAGAAGACTCCTGCAAGAAGCCAAGCTGATCCAGGAGAACAAGATGCCAAGTTCAGAGGGTGGCAGAAGAGTCTTGGACTCAGGATGGGAAAGATTTGGGTTGTTCTGTTTAATTCTGCTGAGATTTGAGTAGATAAATAGGATGTAGCTCAGTGAGGTTGAAACACTCTGGATTGAGGTGACATTTCCCATGGAGAAACACATTTGTGTTGTCTCAGCTACTTCTCAGCCTTGCTCAGATCAACTCCATGTGTAATAAAAGGGAATTTTTCCATATAAACTTTATGGAAACCACCAGTTCATTGGGATTATCAGGGAGTTCATAAAGAGATTCTGCAAATGCAATTTAGGTTCTTCCCTGCTGCAATAATTCACAAAAATTAACAAGGTGCTGCAGCTAGCAGCTGCTGGCTCCTTCAGGCAGCATTTGGTGCCTTCTGCCCCACTGAGCACAACCCCCTGAACTGAAAGCATCCCTATTAACAACAGATTGGGCTCATTTTCATCAGTGCAAGAGTGCCACGTACAGTGGGAGACCTGTGTCAGAGCCAAAACTGCTGCTACTCAGTGGTACCAGAGGCAGGACAGGAAAGGGTTGGAGTTACCTGCTGATGCAGGGGGTGCTGAGAGGCTGGTCCTTGCCCAGAGTGGCTCTGCAGCCTGGTGAGGTAGAGGATGATGGGAACTGGGAGGCAGGATGGGAAAGATTTGGGTTGTTCTGTTTAATTCTGCTGAGATTTGAGTAGATAAATAGGATGTAGCTCAGTGAGGTTGAAACAGACTGGATTGAGGTGACATTTCCCACGGAGAAACACATTTGTGTTGTCTCAGACCATCCTGAGTGCACAGATTTGGGAAGCTGGGATCAATACTGAGCCTCAGGCTCGCTCTGCATTCTGCCCTAGATGAGGACAGCTGCTTTGAGGTGCCTGGAGGGATGGGATTTAGCCAAATTAGAAAAGGAAGGATTTTCTTTTCTAAATGATCAGCAACTGTACACGTCCACTAAGCACTAAAATCAGAACCCAGACACGTGGCTGTTTGGTTTTTGTCGATTTTAGCTGGATTTTTAAAGACCTTTGCTGCTTTTATATGAAAATACTCTTAAAATTCAAATTATTTTTTACGTAATACACTGAGTAACCCATAAAGTGAATTAATTTCCCTTGGAAATTATCTCAGTCTGGGTGCAAACTCTTCCACACATCCCTGCGTGTTGTCTTCTGTGGTGTGCAAAATATGTGCACCCTCAGCTTCAGTGGGTAGGTGACTTCATGCCACACGAATTCAGAGCTGTGCAAAGCCACTGAACCGTCAGCTCCACATTTCTGCAGCTTCTCTCTTGTGCCTCTCTCTTTGTGCCTGGGTCTCCTTGCATAAAGTTTCCTGGAAAATGGAGCTGGCTGCTCCACGGCTCTGAGCTGCTGCCAGGAACTTCTCCTGTGCAAGAAGCAGCACAATATATGAGGTGAAACTGTGTTTATATCAGAACCTTGGGGGTTTTTCTCCTCAGCTGAAAAATCCATCTCTTTGTTGGGTTTCTTGTGTAAAACAGAATGGAGTGACCCAAGCCATGTGTCCAGGAATGTGCTGCCTCTGCTCATCCACCAGGCAAAGCTTCCTCTGGCTAATCCCTCCTGGGAGATAAGGCACCTCTGGCTTCTTCCACCACCCACTTTCAACTCCCCCTTCCCTGTTTCACACCAGAAATATTGGAGCTAAACCCCAGGCAAAGTAATATTGGAGCTAAACCTCAGGCAATGTAATATTGGAGCTAAACCCCAAGCCTTGAGTGCAGTGGCTGGGAGCAAATGTTGATGTTTTAGGAGCATCTGCCTGTTCCTCACAGACACCAGACTCTGGTTGTCTTCTGACATTACCTCATGGTCCAACATCTGGTGTTTTATAGCCACGGGGTTTAAAAATAAATACTCTGTGTGCAACTTGATCACTTCTAAAATATTACCTTAAATTCGCCCCTTTGCTTTTTTTTTTTTTTTTTTTTTTTTGTAGGAGGCAAAGTTCTTTAGACAACAACTAGTTAAAAAAAAGTCATCTTTGTTTGCCTGATGTTGGTGTTATTTTGTTTGCCTCCTGAAACCTGTAATGTTTTCCAGTGGGGCAGAGTTGCTAAACACACCCTAATAATTATGTTTTCCATTGGCTGCTGCAAAGGTGGCCCTCCCAGTGAGATCCCTGCATTTTCTTCATGGGTAAAGTGCCTTTTTGTTGTTGTTCTGTTTATTTCATGTTTTAATGGGATCATTATTCAGCACTTTTACTGGCCAGCTCGTAGCTACTCCATCATTAAGACTGTGCTTCATTAGCTCTAACAAGGTAACTGAAATCTGGTGGCTCCATTGCCCGTAGAATAAACCTTTAAAATGCTGTGTTTTGCTTTCCTCTCTTAATGTCACTTCACAGTAAATACACCTTGAGTTTTCCCATCTGTTTGTGGGTGGTACATGAACAGATTTGATTCATGAACTCATGGAATCATTCAGGTTGGAAATCAGCATCTTTGTCCGAGTACACCTTAAACCTAACCTGTATTTTCAGATCATAATGGACTGAAAAAAAGCCTGAACATGGGACTTTCTTTAATAATATCCCACATTCCCACTCATATATCCTTTTCAAAATGAGGAAGGTGTTGAGTGGAATTAGTTTTGCACTTCCCAAAGAATCATTCCTGTTGGAAGGCCATCCGTGGCATCTGGTGAGGTCAGTTTAGACACAGCCCCAGTGCACAGGGAGCCTCCCTGCCTGGCATCCAGCTCTTCCCCTGGGTAATGGGGATGGCAGCTGATGATCCAATTGTTTTGAGGAAAATAAAACCCAAACCAGTAAAAAAGGGAAAGAGCAACTGAAAAAAAAAAAACAAACAACTTTTAAAAGGGAAAAAGCAACTGAAACACCTCATAGTTCTAATTTATAATGAGGAGGGCAGGGAGGTTTTACATTTACATACCTGGAACTGGAGGAGAAAAGAATAAAAACTTCACAGAGATTCTTTTTTTTTCCCTCTAGGAGAAGACAAGTGATATTGTGCAGGGTGATGAGAGCACAAAAGTGGAGTTGCAGCGTTGGGACAAGAAGGAGTTTGGGGGTGTCAGTGCTCCAGTCTCCGGGTCTCAGTGATGCTCTGAGGACAGGGGAATGGTTTGTGCTGGAGCACTCAGCTCGACACCAGCCAGAGAAGCACCCAGGGGGGTTTTCTCCTAGCAGGGTGCTTCCCAAGGGGATTTTTTTGCTCAGCTGCTGCCTCTGCCGAGCATCCCCAGGGGGAGGTGAACACCAGGCTGGTGACACAAGCCTGGGAGGTGTTTGCCATGCTGCAGAAACCTTTTTGCTTCAAACCATCCTCTTGTCTTGATGCAAATAACGCTGGGATAGCGGGAATGGAAAAACTGAGCAGAGCAGGGAAAAGATCAGGTTCTCTTTCCAGTGTGAGTTACACATGTGGTGCACATGGGGGTTTCTGTTACAAACAGGACCACATTTTTCAGCAAGGCTTGTAAATGCACCTTGGCCCCCTCCTACAGCTGCCAGTTCACCACAGGCTCTTACAATGACCTCTACACTTTTCCAGCAGTGATTTTTGTTGTGCTCACCCAAAAGCTGATGACGAGTCTCATTTTTCTGGTCTAGACTCAATGCAAAAGCTTCCAGGACAGGGACCAACGGGGATAGTTTGGGTGGATCCTTCATACATCACCCAGGGCACGTAAAATGCTTCAACAAGAAAACAGGTTTTGAAAGCTTGAACAGAATTGGGCAATCCAATAAATAAACAGAGGTGCAGAGCTGGCACCTAGATCCATTTCTGTTTGAACCAGCTTGAGTACATGGAGAATTTCAGACTGTGTGTGGAAAGATGCCACTGGCTTCTAATGCTCCTGTATCTCACTTCTCTTTCCATCTGCATCATCAATCTGTTTTGTTAAATGGTTGCTCAAAACAACATCATGAATCCAGGCAGAAAGCACAGGCACCCTGGAGAACAAGCCTAGCCATGAGACCAGTTTGAATTTTAATGATACCTGGTCCGATCTCCCCCTTTCCAACACCAATCTGAACTTCAAATGGGGAAACAAAAATAAAAAGGAGGGGAAGTCTAGTTTGAAATACTGTTTGTAAAAGGTTTCCCTTGCCAAGCTGCTCTCCATCACCTTTGAAGGGTCATGGAGAGCAGCAGAGGTGCTCGGGGACTGCAGGAGAGCCAGGCTCACCCCAGTATTCAAACAGAACAAGGGGGGGGTGTTTATTATTGTTTTTTCCCCTGCTTTAGCAGGGAGGTTGGATGAAATGATGCCCAGAGGTCCTTTCCAGCACCTACCACTCCAGGATTCTGCTCACAGTCAGTTTCCTTCCTTGGCTGAGCTTTTGATATGCTCTGTAAGACTCAACTTCTTAGAAGAACAAACTTGAAGTCACTTCATCACAGCACCGTTGGGGTTGGAAGACCCCTTCGACATTAGGGACTCCAACCATCCCCCAGCCCTGCCAGGGCATCACTGCCCCCTGTCCCTCAGCTCCACGGCTTGGAAACCCCTCCAGGGATCACAGGGACAGCCTGGGACAGCCCTTGTGTTGTGGGGGAGACACTTTACCCATTCAAACTGTCCCCTGTATGAAAACACAAACCCTCGCCCACCCCAGAGCACGGCGACGCCTCTCAAACTTTTCTCCCCAGTATAACGGCAATTTCTCTTTCTACAAACACGCTAAAACTTTTTGATCCGCATCCCCCCC
>JANHGL010007955.1:18138-45028 GCA_024611195.1 Ceyx melanurus | reverse complement strand
AGTAGATTTAGACTGGATATCAGGAAGAAGTACTTTACCTTGAGGGTGGTAGAACAGTGGAATAGGCTCCCCAGGGAAGTGGTTGAGGCACCATCTCTGGAGATATTCAAGCTGAGGTTGGACAAGGCTCTGAGCAGCCTGGTCTAGTTAAGGGTGTCCCTGCTCACTGCAGGAAAACAAATCACAAATCAAATGCTTATTGGTTCAGCCCTTCTGGAATGATTTAAAACATTTTGCTAAGCAAATTAACTTCAGTTGGAGAAAAATAACTATTTAAATGGGAAGTTTGTCGCTAAATTAATTTGTTTTCATAAAATACGGAGTCTAAGCCGAATTACAGATTAATCTCCCTTGTATTTGTTAATTATTGTTAAGTGCTTATAATATAACAGTCTAAGATCAAATACAGGAGATATTATAATCTATAATATTTCAATTCTTTGCTTGTCTGAACAGGGAGAATTTGTCTCCTGTTTGTTGTCGCTCTTGCGACAAATGACTGATAGACATTATCAACAGCTTCTTGATAGCTTCAACACAAAGGAAGATCTGAGGGTAAGTAACAGAATTGTCTTTCCACTTGATGAGGTCTCTTTTTGTTTCTCTTTTTGATTTATTTCCCTTTAAGATCTTCCTGTGCTTTGATGAAACAATTTCAGTATTTAAATGCAGTCTGTTTTCCAGATTAGCCAACACTTGCACAGGCTTTCTTATGTACTCAGGTCCACTCTTACAGAGGGTCTAGGATGCTGTTGCTGCTATAATTACAGCAGATAGGATAGGGCTGGGGGTATTATAGAATCGATTTAACGTCATAGGCTTAGCCTCTGAGCCTGTCTTAAAGATGGTGTCAATCTAAGGTTACACAGCTCTGCTTGATTCTTCCTGTCAGGCAGTGGGGTTTTAGTTTGCTTTTTAAAAATCTTTTTTAATTCATTCATTAATTTCTGTATGGAAATTGCAGACATATAATGTGAGAAATGCAAACTCAACTAACTCTGTTTTTCTTAAGTGTGCAGCAACTGTCTGCTCAGTTTAATCATGATAGAACTCAGAGCTCTTCTAGGGCAGCTTTTACCACTTTCATCAATGGAGTTACAAGGTTCATATTTGGATTTCAAACAAACAAAAAAACCACAGAAGTTAAGATTTGCTGCTTAAATATATATATTAAGACATCCGCTCTGATATAAAACTTATATAATACCAAATTTGATCCACATAAGAAATCTTGAGTAATTCACTTATGCCCATTATTCATCCAATGGGCCTAGATAGTAATCATGTCCTAGTGTGATAGTAAATTTTTGTACGTTAACAACATTTTTCTAAGCCAACTAGAAACCCACAAGTCTATGGGACTAGATGGGATCCACCCGAGAGTGCTGAGAGAACTGGCAGGGGAACTTGCCAAGCCTCTCTCCATCATTTATCAGCAGTCCTGGTCAAGTGGGGAGGTCCCGGATGACTGGAGACTTGCCAATGTGACACCCATCTATAAGAAGGGCAGGAAGGATGATCCAGGGAACTACAGGCCTGTCAGCCTGATCTCGGTCCTGGGAAAGGTTATGGAACAGTTCATCTTGGGGGTCACTTTTTGAAACATTGAATTTAATGAAGCAGTAATTTTAAATGCTTCCTTTTATCATTCAATATTATTTTAAAGTTATGCTCCTTTTGCTTACCATAAAATACTGTAAATATATTTTACAGCAATTTATAGAACAGAGGCACCCTTGTAGGTGGATATTTGCTGCCTCCAAAAAGCTCAGATATTATTTATATATTTACATAATTATTTAGATATTATTAGCACAGTGCAGCTTTGACCACAGCAAGGATATCTTGGTTGGTATCTGTGAGGTTTTTTATGTCATAATTAAAAGACAGAACAAACAGATAAATATCTGCCAGTAGGCCTAGTTTTTATCCATTCTCAATGTACCATTGTCATGGTTTAGGGTCAGGGCAGCCCCCAGACTGATAACAGATGCTCTCTTTTAACCCCCTTCCCTCTCCAAAGGGGAAGAGAAAAGCAATAAGGGAGAGAGACTTAGTGATTAGAAAAGGACTAGAACAGTTTAATGAACACGAAAATAATAATAATGGAATATATACAAATATGTACAAAACCACTACCAAACCCAACCCCCCTGAAGTTAATGATGCTGTCACTGTTAATTAACATCACTAATGCTGTGGAGTTGGCACAGGGAGAGTCCCAGACTGGGCCCCGCCAGCAGACAGGAGCTGTGTTCAGGAGCTGGATTCTGGCACCGGGTTCAGGAACACACCAATCAGGATCGAAGGCAGTATAGACAAAGTCCTTCTTGGTGCTCTGAGGGGGAGAACCCCCTCAAGAGAGGAAGAAAGAGATCTAGAGAGACCGAGAGCGAGTGCCAGAGTGTGACCCTCTGGACCTCCAAGCTTTCTATAGTGGATATGACATACCTAAGATGGAAAACAAAGAAGGACAAAATGAATCCCTTGCTGTCTCTTCAGATAGAAGGCATATGAAACAATTATATCTGTACTCAACCAATCAAACGTTAGTTCACTTATACTGCTGGAAAAAATGTTTTTAAATGTTAAAAATCTGTTATTAAATCATTATGATGTGTTCAGAAGAGTAGATAAAACTATGAAAGACAATAGTGGAAAGGAAACAGTTCAAAATACAGCTACAAAACTGATCTTCCATGAATGGTAGTTCGTCGTGACATCTTCTGATGTTTGGTCATGAAACAAAAGTGAGCAATTGCATCATGCAAAATGCCAGGCATTGTAATGCCAATCAAAACTTTTTATGGAATTTGCTACATGAGGTGAGTCCCTTGGGAGTGAACTCTCTCACTGAATATCAATGAGTAGTGCTGACACATGAAGGACACCGGTCAATTGGTGATTTTCATGCTTATAATAGATTCCTAGGAAAATTTATTACCAGATACACAAAGACTGAATGATGAAAAAGAACAGAATTAATCCGTAGCTAATTTCTTAACAGAAGCTTAATAGTTGTGTCTTGATAATATTTCAACCAACTAGTATCTAAAGTTTTGCATGAGTTATCTGTTTCTTTCAGTTATATTTCAGCTTTGTATTATGCTACATTTGTTTATAGGTTTATATCATGTACTGTAACAAAGAGACTTTCAGTCTACTCAGGCATTTTGAATCCACATTTGATATCTAATATCACTTTTTAAAAAAAATTAACACAACTTTCTATTTTTTTCTATTTAAAATAGAAGTAATTAGCTTGGTGATAATGATTCAAAATTTAATTCCAGTGTCTACAGTTGGGTTTTTTTTAAAGTTTGCTTGGCATAAAAGATTTATTCTGGTTTTAGCCTAGTTACCTAAATAATTTGCTTATATATTATATTTTCTGTCCGTCATTCTTAATGACTTTTGAACAAGCTGATGAATTTCAGCAGGCTTTGGCAGTGGGATCTCAAAGACACTAAGTTCACACTTCATGAAGCCCTTGGTTATTAAGTCCTTAAACCATTGCTTGGTTTCCCAACAGCAGCTATTTGGTCTCTAATTTCAGTGGCTAGTCAGTTAGCTCCCTAACAGTACCAACAGGTATTGCGTCTGGACAAGAGATGGGATTAAAAATGGGATATGGAAGAATTTGGGACATTATTGTGAGGTGACATACAGCAGTATTTGAAGCATTGCTGTATTGTTGAGGTTATGATACAGACCTGTGGGAATTACAACACAGGGAAGTGAGGTAACCCCTAAAGAAAAAAAGGACCAGACACAAGTGCTGAATTGTAACTGCAAGTTGCAAAGCTATAGGAAAGCAGTTTGTAATAAATGCCTTACTCATAGAGCTACTTGTTTATGTGTAAAGCTGGTCACCAGCATTCAAACAATGTGTTATCTGCAATGAGTATAATTTATACTCTTTAATAGAGATAATTTTTTGTCATCTTGCTCAGAAAACAAGTTGTCTCTTTTACGTAATCTCTGGTGGGTGGCTGCAGTGATCTCAGCTGCCTTTCCCAGTGCCTGCATTCGTCCCCCTTTCTCTAATGAAAGACATCTGTTTTGCAATGCCTGTCGTCTACACTTTGTTAAATGCACTTGAGAATATATTTTGATGTTCAAAATTATTTGGTATCCTTTGGTTGTATCTTCATCTCATCTGTTTCAGGCTAACTCTCTACAAATGATATGGGCAGAATCAACACAAAACATTTCAGGGTCAGGTACCACAATGATTCTGTTAGGCAGGTTGCATCACTTCCCTCATGCTTCTCATTATGTCAGACACTCTATTTTGCTTATTAAAAAAATTTAACATTTAACATTAACAATAATGGCAGTATTATAAATTATCAAGATGGGCCACTAGAAAATGTACCTTTGTTGGTAGTTTTGTGAAAAGAAAATCTAAAAACCTGTGTGCTAAGAGAAATAGTTTAATTTAGTTATTAGTGAGTTAAATGACATAGATGATAATGCTAAAAGGTCTTAAGCAGTGCTGTCTACATTCAGAGTAGTTCACTATGTTCACTGTTTTTATTGATTTGGCAAATGAGCAGAATGGTTAAGTGACCTGTATAAAGACAGACAGATGGCTGCAATAACAGTTCAGGGGCCTGAGCATCACTATTTAATTCATTGGTCTTTGCAAACCTAATGATGAAATTGTCCTTAAACTCTCTTTCTCAGCAAGTAATGCCACTTTTAGAATAAATCTTGAAAGTGATGAAGACCTGGCATAATTAAGGAGACATTCATAACTCTGTAATGTTTGTAAAGTGCTTTTTTGATTTTGATCGCATTTATTGAAGTGTATGGGTGGAAACCAAATGTATCTTTGACATTTGCCTTATGCATTGCTGTCAATCAAATGGCACATTAAATTATTATCTTCCTTTTAAGAAAAAAATATTTAAATTAATATTTGAAGCTTTCATGGGGAATAATTAAAAAAAAAATCAGAGCTGTATCTGTGTTGAAAATAAATGCAATTTTGTTATTTCTGTAATTACTTTCTGTCTCTGATTAAAATACATTTAAAGCTCACTGCTCTTTTTAAAGCAGCAAAGACACATCACTGCTTCTTTTCCTTCCAAAGGATTTCCTGCTGCAGATTTTCACTGTATTTCGGATACTAATACGACCAGAGATGTTTCCAAAAGATTGGACAGTGATGCGTTTGGTTGCAAACAAGTAAGGCATTTTTGATGTTAATTAAAAATATGGGTAGTATGTGACAATCATAGTATAAACAAATAAAGTTATATGATGTATGTAATTAAAGTGCAATATGTTATAGGTTTAATTTTTCTTAATTTAAGATTTTAAATCTCTGGATTTATTTAACATGGCATATTCATAGTATAATCTGTACCTCTTCTGAATTTCAGTAAACTCATTTAACTGGAAACTCAAACACTTTTACAGAATGAAGATGCTAAGCATCAACAGCTTTTTTTTCCAAGTAGCAAATGACAAGTCTCAAACATAATTTCAAATCTGTTTGTTGAAATGCTGAGTTGGTAAAGATCTGTTTGCTCTCAAGAAGAAATGATCTGCTGTAATACCATTAATGATGTTTTTACATCTTTGTTAATTCAGTACTTGTCAGAAAAATCAAAAACCACAAATCAGGAAATGAGGTTCAGCACAGGCAATAGTAATGCAGGGCTCTAAGCATTGCCTAGGGATTTCAAATTTAGGACTGACTTATTCATGGTACGTATTGCAATGCCTGATGATTTTTAGTCTGCGCTGTGCCTGTTATCTCCAAGGAAAATTAAAATTCATGGTGCAGTATAGAATGCTAGCAACAATATTACTTCTACAATTGAGTACACCCTCAGTAAGTCTGCCAACGACACCAAGCTGTGTGGTGCCGTGGACTCACTTGAGGGAAGAGATGCCATCCAGAGGGACCTTGACAGGCTTGAGAAATGGGCCAGTGCAAACTGCATGGGCTTCAACAAGTCAAAATGCAAGGTCCTTCACCTGGGTCGGGCCAGTCCCAGGCACAAATACAGACTGGGCACAGAGTGGGTTAAGAGTGGCCCTGAAGACAAGGATTTGGGGGTGTTGATAGATGAGAAGCTCGCCATGAGCCGTCAGTGAGCTCACGCAGCCCAGAAGGCCAACTGCATCCCAGGATGTATCAAGAGAAGTGTAGCCAGCAGATCAAGAGAGGTGATTCTCCCCCTTTACTCTGCTCTTGTGAGACCTCATCTCGAATACTGTGTCCAGTTTTGGTGTCCCCCCAGAAGAGGGACATAGATCTATAGGAGCCTGTTCAGAGGAGGGCCACAAGGATGATCCAGGGGCTGGAGCACCTTTGCTACGAGGACAGGCTGCAGGAGCTGGGATTGTTCAGTCTTGAAAAGACTACGGGGTGACCTGATAGCTGCCTTCCAATACCTGAAAGGAACCTACAGGAAGGCTGGGGAGGGACTTTTTACTAGAGCAGTGACTGATAGGACAAGGGGAAATGGGTTTAAGTTGAAGGAGAATAGATTTAGATTAGATCTTAGGAAGAAATTCTTCAGTACGAGGGTAGGTGGATATTGGAACAGACTGCCCAGAGATGTTGTGGCTGTCCCCTTCCTGGAGGTGTTCAAGGCCAAGCTAGACAGTGCCTTGAGTAGCATGATTTAGTTGAGAGGCAACCCTGCCCATGGCAGGGAGGTTGGATTAGATGATCTCTAAGGTCCCTTCCAACCTAGGCCATTCTATGATTAAACTTGGAAAAACTTGGGTTCAAGAGACATATTTGTTATGTGCGTGTATATACAGATAGCATAGTTTTTGTTGTGTTTTTTCCCATGACTTAAAAAAAAATGTTCTTTTTTATGACCTCATTTAGTTAAGAAATTTGACAAGTTTGAATTCCAGCACACAAAAAGAAAATGTTAAAAATCAAAGAATTGATATGGTCATTTGTTTCTGTGTATGATATTAAAGAAGATATGGTTGATACAAGCCTGCATATGGTAATTATCCTTAAGAAATAAATTGATAAACAGAGGAAAGCAGAGAAAATAATGTAGGAAATTTTAGACTAAATGTATCATTTAAGAAATTGTTATATATTCCAGAAGCAGCTGTTTTGGCAGATGGTTTTGCAATAGCTGACGTGGACAAAACTAAGATATACGAATGAACTTGTCACATGTTTCTCAGGCTGTTGTTCAGATATACTAAAGATGATGATACTAAGTTCTGCAATGGAATATTTACTTACACTAGTGTTACAGTTAGTATCACACATCTCCCTTTAATCCATGTCATGTTGTTACTGACCATCTAGGATGTGAGTATATATCCGTTTCTGTCGGGCAAAGATGACAGGCAGAAATTGATGGCTGCTGGTGGGAACTCTCCAGAAGAAGCTAATCACATCAGCTAACTGAACACAATAGCACACAGTTGCATAAGGAAAAACCTTAACTTCTTGATCCATTCATATCCAAAAGGAAAAACCAGAAGATCTAGACCATCTTTTTAAAAGCATAACCAAGTAATCCATTAACAGTGTGGCTCTTTTCTAACTCCTGCTTCCCAGGAATAAAATGACTGTAATTCTTGCTGAGTCATCTGGCTGCCTTCTCGGCTGTCTGAGCTTCAGCCCGAGAAATGGTGGCTAATCTGGAGGAGCTGTGTGTCTTCACCTGCAACCACCACTGTCTTTTCTCTCCCTTGTCCATAGAGTGATAAAAAAATTCAAGCTGTCTGGTATTTACAAGAAAAGGGATTTAGCCAGTCTGAATTTAGGGAAGAAGTGAGTCCTAGACAAGGATATCAGGTAGTGAGCATTTCCTGGGGGGTGTGTGTGTGTGTGATTTATTATTTTTTCTTTTTTGTATATGCAGAACTTCAGTTACCTTAAAGATTTTAGGTCTTAAAATTTCATAATATATTCAATGTATAATATTTATATATAAAAATATTGCTGCCAACTGGCTTCTGCTTTGTTTTTTTTTCTTTCTAGTTGCATTGTTTTCAGTAATATGTAGCATCTGATACTTGGATGCTCTCTGTGATTAAAAAAAAAAAATAAAATACTGTGACGTCAAGAAGACAAATCTGTAACTATCCAGAAATTAAGATAGACCATGAATGTGTCATAATGAACTAAAATTCTGAATGTCCCAGATGCTCAACATGAAAAAGTATTAATAGCTAGCATTATAAAACTATGAAGTAACTTCCAAAATTTGAGAAATAAAGTAATATTTTAAAATACTAGACTTAGCACTAAAGCATGGGAATAAATATTTTATAAATTGTCTTCTTATAGGAAGAAGGACTAAAAAAAAATAAATCCTTAATGTGTATTAGCTGCTAGCAGTTAAGTAATGAAACAGAGATTAACTCTGTTTAAAACTGCATAACCATGTAGTATCTGTAGTCAGCTAATCAGTATACATTCAGCAAAGCAAAATAATTACTTATGGTTATCTAATATT
Source organism: Ceyx melanurus (assembly GCA_024611195.1). Lineage (NCBI taxonomy): Eukaryota > Metazoa > Chordata > Aves > Coraciiformes > Alcedinidae > Ceyx > Ceyx melanurus. The sequence continues at coordinate 36,569 of JANHGL010007955.1, read as the reverse complement.
TCTAACATGGATGATATTACTGATTGACATAATACATTTTATATTTACTATGGGAAGTATAATTTTAATTTTATTCATTATAGGGATAGACTTACTTTCCATATCAGTTAGGTAGTAAGCTAGCTTTCTGGTCTTCTAAGTTTCTATTTTGACTTGCAAATGAAGAGCACATAATATAGGAAAATATCTGAATCTGTTTTCTAGCACCAGAGATTAATCCAAAATTCTATTATGAAATATTCCAGACTAAAATTGAAGCTTCTGGATGACACCTCCTTTATGTGTTTCTCATCTAGAAACCATTTTGTGATGATCACTTGCTTAAGTTACCCTAAGGTTAGAAAAAGAATCACTTATGTAATGCTTTAAATGACTGTCATCTTTTGAGAGCATTTAACAGACTCAGCTGAACTCCAGGTATGTCATGTTTCATTAACAGTTGAGAAGGCTGTTGGAGAGCAAATTGAGTTTCTGTTACTTGCTGAGCAAAAGGTTTGGTATTTATAACATACTATGTCTATGTATTATTGAACAATGAACTCATTTTCCACTGCCTTGGTATGCAAGAAGCTTTAAAGATCTCTCTATATCCTATGAACTATGTATATCCTTTTAGCATTTTGTTGAATGATACAGATACTAGATAATCCAATTCTCAATTTGAATATTATAACAATATAGAATGGAAGTATGAATAATACTATTTTTAGTAAAATAATTGGTCCATACAGTAAAATTTACTGTAGGGTGCTGCTTTTTTTTTTTTTTTTTTTTTTAAGTTCCAAATGCATCTACTGACAATTAGGCATAGGGACTTGAAACAGAGAATCGTTTTGCTTATCTATTCAGTAATGACTGAAAGACATTATTGGTATTATTTTAAAAGTAACTCAAATGTAATATATAATAAAGGAAGATATTAAATTAACATTAGTTCATCATTATGGCTGCTGTGAAGAATCCTCTTAGCTGCCTTGGTGTGGGTGTCTGAGACTCCTACAATGAATAAAAATTCTTGCTTTTATATAATATAGAGTGTTGCTAACAACATTCTTGCTTTTATGTAATACAGAGTGTTGCTAACAACTGAACATGACAATCTGTCACAAAAAAACATATACATAGGTATGCATGTGCAAATAAGTTTATATACACACAACAATAAATCTAACAAGTGTCACATATGTGTGACCCTAGGTTTATTTCATTTATTTATGAAATATGAAAGAAACATTTTTTTGCTGATCAAACACCTGCAGTTATGAAATATGAAATAAACTTTTTTTCTGTGCAAACACCTCTGTGCTCAAGATTTCACTCTGAAATAGCAAAGGAGGAAATGATAAGCTAATATTATGTATTTGTCCTGTTTCAGAATGGAAAGAAAAAAAGAAAGCTTTGATTTTCTACTGTTGTCTGCCAAGGCAAAAGCCAGGTTGCTAGAGCACAGTTCAGACAGTTGCTGAACTTCTAAGGGCTGCTTTGGATTTTTCAAAGAGGTTATTGCAGAAAAGTTTGCTGTGAAAACTTGATGGAAAAGCCACTCCATCAACATTCTGTGTATGAGACCAGAGTAATTTAGTAGCTAATGTAAGAGGGTTTTGTCCTGTAAAACAGAAAGTGTTTCTGAAAAATGTGTGGCAGGTGGGAAAAGGAAGAAAAGCAAGTCATTGTAAACTCAGTGTTTTCTAGTATGATACCCAAATGGATTTCAAATAAATGTTTTTGTTTTGAAATCCTTGGCTGGGAAGCACCTTGGAATGGGAATATTGTACCAGATCAGGCATCTGTCCTCTGGCTGTCTCTATGCATTTTTACCTTTTTTTATAGAACCTACATTATCTGTAAGGAAAGAAAAACCTCCACCTTTAGCCATGTTTTCTGTCCTACCTGTTTTTTTCAGAATGACAGATTGTGGACCAAAAACAGTGGCTTCATCTTTCTATGTTCAGTCTGATTTTTTGGGGTGTTTTGATCTACATCATATGCACTCTCACTCTACAGTCCCACATTTTATCAATTAATCCACAGCATATCTTTGGTAAAACAACATAAATCAAACTTGACCTCTGTTGCCTATGGCAAGAAATACTTTCATTGTGTAATTATTTTGTTATTTAAGGAAAATTCTGAAATTGGAATTATTCCAATAATTGTATTTAAGACTTCTCTAATCACCTTGTAAGTCGAAGCCGATCTTTTTCTTCAGTTTCATCTGCTGGGAAGGAATGTGACAAAAAAGTAATTGTCTCAGAAATAAATGGAACTATGTAATTTTCCTGTTTTCAGCTATGGTAGAGTTGGTTTTTTTTTCATAGTAGCTGCTTCAGTGCTGTGCTTTGGATTTAGTATGAAAATAATGTTGGTAACACACTGATGTTACAGTTGTTGCTAAGTAGTGTTTCTTCTAAGCCAAGGACTTTTGAGTTTCACACATTCTGCCAGCGAGGAGGTGCACAAGAAGCTGGTGGGAAGTGCAGGCAGGACAGATGATCCAAACTATCCAAAGGGATAAACCATAACATAGGATGTCATTCTCAGTATATAAAATGGGGTATATTTGCTGGGAGGGGCCAATCAGTGCTGGGGACCTGGCTGGGCATTGCTCAATTGGGTGATTTGCAATTGCATTGTGCATCACTTACATTTATGGGGTTTTATTTATCTTTACTTTTTGTTATCTTCCTCTTTATTACTGTTGTTATTAATATTTTATTCTTTCAATTATTAACCTGTTCTTATCTCAACCCATGAGCTTTTATTTTATTGTCCTCATCACACCAGGACAGGGGGAAGGAGTGAGCAAGCAGCTGAATAGTGGCAGCTGCCAGCTGGGGTTAAGCAACGACAGTGATATAAGCTTGGCAGTATTGTTGCTGTTCTTGAGATCTTCTGGTGTTTTCGCTTGCATACAATTTTTTGTGGGATTTATTACTTTGGACTTAGGTTTAAATTTTGCATACTAATTCTTCTGATGAGCTAATCTTTTCTACAATAACTTCTTCCTGAAATATGCAAACTCTTTCCATTTTGTGAAACATATGGGCTGTAAATTAAATTATGCATAATAACAAGAACGACAGGATTCTTTTTATCCATGCCTTGATTCTTAGTTTTGCATATATTACAGTTTCTAAACGTTTCACTTTGTCTTCCAAATTGCAACAGGGAGTGCTGTACAGCACTTCCTGTTGGTGGGAAAGTGGGGTAAACTATACAGATGAGTGCTAACCATGGAACTCTATGTAGAAAAGCTACAGTGTAATTGTTGAGAAAATAATGTGTATGAGAATGACACTTGAGGAATGTAACTATGAACAAATTAAACTTGAGACTCAAGCAGTGTTCTAAAAAGTCTTAGAACATGGCTGTTACAGGTGTAAACACGTCAAAACAGACAGTAATGTTTTAAGGGACAGTCATTTTATAAGGAGAGAAATGTAAGCAAACATTTCAAATATAATAAGCTAAATGATCCACAGTCATTTTTCATTTTGTACTTATAAACTTGGAATCTATCAAAATAGCCAACATAAAAAATAAAATTTATTTCCTTGATAGGTAGGTTAATGTATAACTTCAGTGTTGTGGAGATGAAAAATATTGCACTCTATATATATTTATATTGCTGTTGAAACATATTTCCTTATGGATGCATTGCAAAAACAGTTTAAATAATCAGTCCAAATTATGGAAAGGGGAACAACTTTCAGCATTGTAACAACATACAGGTCAATAATAATGTTCTAAGTACTAGATGTATTAATAGTAGGTAGATGGTAATTAAATGAAATGTGTAGATATAACCTTTTTCTCAGAAGATCTTTAAACAGTTGTTTGTTGTAAAATCCATTAGTATAACAGAAAAAAAAAAAGTTTATCTTTTTTCCTCCTTGTTAGCATCTACTACTGACTACTTTCACAAATAATTAAATGGTTTTATATGGATTTTTCACTTAACTAAATACGTTGAGGTTAATTAAATATGTTGAGGTAAATAAAGCAGAGGTTAGCTTAAAGGTCGAATCATTGCAATGAAATGTATTTAAATAACCTTTAGGGATATTCCATTTCTGTAGATTTCCAAACGGTTGCTGCTATGAACAAGGCTGTCATTGACCTCTGGTGACAACCACTGTGTGTATGTGTGTGTGTGTTTGTGTGTGTGTGTATCTATATATATATATAGATAGATAGATATATAATCTATATATATATATATGTCAAAGATAAATGAATACAAACCAGGCAAGTATCCATGTAGGGCAATATATAACTGTTTGCAACATACAGAGTTGAGATCTTCAGAAGCAGATCATTCCCATGGAACTCATGCAGTTTTGCATTTATGTGTTGTCATTAAAAAGACTCTTTGTCCATAGAGCTGTCAACATTTGAACTAGATATTTTCTATTTATAACCTGTATGCACATATTTTTAGTACCAGGAAAGCTGAAAACAAATTGCCCAACTGTATATGTTAGGGCTACTAGGACAAAGTGTTTATTAAATTCTGGTATCAGCATTATTTGCAGAACAAAATTTATGATTTATCTTTTTGATCAATTATATTATTCTATAAAGAATAATATATACATTATTGCATCACACTTTTTTTTTTTTTAATTTCTGGATGTGCATGTTGTTTGTCAAAAGATGCTCTGGATTTTCTATTTAAAGCCACCATAAATGTTACATCTGTTCCTTCACTGGAAAATTGTCTTGCTTTGAGTATTAAATATGAATTTTCACTTAATGAAAACTCCTGTCTTTTTCATTCTTTTCTTCCCAGTGTGATCATTACTACAGTCTTGTACCTTTCAGATGCCCTTCGTAAAAACTTCTTAAATGAAAACTTTGATTACAAGGTAGAGTAAATATCTCTAAGATAGATGCAGTAGCTGGTAGATCATTCTGTGGCTAGGCTGGTTGTTTGTTAAACTTAGCTACAGCATCTAAGCAGCTAGAACATACACTAAATCTGCATTTTCATGTGCTCAGAGATTAAGGTTTTCTTAATTGTGGGACTGTCATAACAATTAGGAGTGCTGTGGTTGTTTTTATTTTCATATTTTTCATTTTGTTATTTCAGCCTCTGCATTAGATTACTTATTCAGGACTTTTGCAGAGCAACTTTTTGGATTATGGTAACTAAATTTATTATCACAGAAAAATACTCAATTTTTTGAATCAGTGCAAATTTATCAAAAATACAAGTTTGCAGTTGTGTATTTCTATCATGACCAATTAACATGCTGCATAGTTAATATTAGAGAATTATGACACTGCATGGTGAATGTAGTTTGAGATTCTAGTGAGTACCTCATACAGTGAAGTATGGTACCTATGATAAACTGTGAATTACAGAATGGTGCTTTTAAGGTTCAGATGAGAAGACCTACAAATGTCTTAAAAGACCCATTCCTATAGAAACACAAATACATATTCTACCCGACCAAGAGATATCAGTCCAATTGCTTCATCATAAAAAGTGCATAATTTCCTTCCTAGAGAAGACCATTGACCGTAGAGAAGACACAGAGTTGTGGATGCTTCTCTGAACATCCAGACTCCTGTTGGAGAGATTGGTGGGAATGCAGATTTATCCACTTGATGTAACTCACAGAATAATCATGGTTGGAAAGGACCTCCTAGATCACAGAGTCCAACTAAACCTACAAAGAAAACAAAACCAAAAAACCACACCAAACACAGTCCCCTGAAACTCGACCTGAGGAAGTCTATTCTTTTTGAAGTTTCACAAGTTCAGAGGCTAAAACTGATAAAAATTGCCTTAAACTTGATTAGCAATATAATTACTGTCCTGCAGAACGGCAGTGTCTGGAATCGGGCTCCCCCTACAGGTCTTTCTTCCTCCTGCCGTAGAGCATCTACAACTGGGTTATTTTAATATATTTTAAATTATCTTTAGATTGATCTTTAAATCTTTTAAGTAGAAGATTCAAAATCTGATTCATAAAGTATGTGCTTAAAACATCTGTTTGTTTGGAGTATGTTAACAAAACCTGACCACTTTTGTCCAGTGAAGTCTGCAGAAAGTGAGAGTTGCAAATATTATAAAGTAGGATGTGCCAGAGAATCATAATTCTGTTGTGATAGCTTCTGAGCTGCATAATTTGGGGGGTTTTGAACTCAAAGACTGAACTTTTTGTAGTCTTCTATTTAAATATACCTTTTTTTTTTTTTCCAAATTTAGAAGGTAAAGTTTTCAGATTTGGAGGGATTAAAAAAATAAATAAATCTGCAACTCTGAAACCTTTACATTTAAGAGATGTAGCATATGTAAAATAGATATATTTCTGCTGAACATTTTTTTAGTTGGTGAAAAGTGTATTTGGATGTAAAGAAGTGTAGTCAAAACCAGTTTAATTTACTAGTTGAAACAAGTGATGTGATTTGAAAATTTGTGTCTTGAGTGGTCATAAAATGGTGATACTGAGAAATTGAAATAACCAAACACCATATGCTTATTGTAGATATGGGATTCCTACTTTTTTCTTGCTGTCATTTTTATAAACCAGCTATGTCTGCAACTGGAGATGTTCACACCTTCCAAGAAGAAAAAGGTTTTAGAAAAGTAAGTACTGTTGTCAGCTTTTAGAAAACCAATATATCAAACACTTCTCAAAATTCAAGACATGCAAAAGGGACAGAAAAAAAATAGCTTTTGCTTCATAGCTCTGTTAGTGATGTGTAGCATGCAGAAAGAACTGATACTTTTGAACTTCGATACTTTTGCAATAAATCGGGGTTCAAGAATCTGTTTTTAGCTGGGTACAATGGAAAGAGCAAAAACTTGGAAGAAATAAAAACTTTTAAAGTGGGTTTTTTTGTTCGTTTTTTTATGGACTACAAACAAGACACTTCAATTAACAATATCACAGAATTGCATACAAATTAGTTTTTCCTAAATTATCTTTCACTGTTTTGCTTTTTTTTAAACTACACTGCAGATATGGTGACATGCGAGTAACAATGGGATGTGAAATCTTCAGCATGTGGCAAAATTTAGGTAAGCAATTAAACACATCATCTGTAGGTCATGAAATGAAAAACATTTATTATTTCTTCAATTATTAAATATACTTGCCAGGCATAGAGGATTTGTTGTTACTGAAGTTTACATGAAGTCTTGATTCACAATTAGGAAAACCCTAGCCATGTGTAATTCTCTTCATTACAGCTAAGCTCTGCTTTCTAAGCCTTGGTACTGTACCTGACTCTATCTCTAATTTCAAAGAGAACTGAAACAACACCATCACAGAAAATTAGAAAAGAAAGTAGTGCTCTTTTTGGGCAGAAATATTATGCCTAGAAATATACTTTTGTTCACAATTATAGTTCTGTTGCCAAACAGTTTAAGAAACAGACATATATATTTATTCTCTTGAGATGTTGGATTTGCATCAGATATTCCCATAAGTCCTAGTTGCACTAAAATATAAAGGGATAAACAAATCAGTAACTGATGTATAAATGACACATTGGACAACATGAGAAAAATGCGTGCTTGGATATAAACAAGAACATTTTTATATTTATAAGCAATAACTGTGCAAACTGCAAGTATGAACCTGAGAAAAATGCAATTAAGAAATGTAATTAAACATTATTTGTGAAGAAATTCTAAACTTAAATAGAAGATTTGAACACTTTGTCATCTTTATATTTCAATTATTCAATAGTTCACTTCATTAAAGATGCCAGTGGTTACTCGGATACTGTCATCTAATTCTAAAATCTTTTCCCCAGCAAGATAGATATTTGTAAAAAAAGCTGTTATTTCTGATCAGCCTGTACTAGAAAGAGAAGTGTTCAAAATAGAAAATATTTGCTTCTCAATATCTTGTTAATATTTGCTGTGCAGCACCTCTAAATTGTTTCTATACATGATGGGTATTTCTAAATTGGTATACCAAGGATACCCTCATGCAACCCTTTCCTGCATCATCTCCCCACTCATGTTGCTTTCTACTGAACAGAAACCTAGTATGTAGACAAAGAGGGAATCATAATGCCTTTCAGTTGGAAAGAAGATTTTGTGGGGTACAGTATGGAGTTCATCTGGGAATGTGTCCAGTTAAACACTCTAGGATATTTCATATAGTTGGTGGTGTGATAGTCAACATTTTAGAGTTCTCTTTGTAGTAAGAGTTATCATAAGCCTTGATCCTTGTCCAGTAACCTTGCTTTCATGTAGATATAAATCCCAGGATCACAGAATCACAGAATTATTCAGGTTGCAAAAGACTCTTGGGAAATTTGGGATGTTTCCAACAAAGAGGATTCCAGATATAGTCTGGGCATAAATTAATTCCCATCTTAGTAAGTCAGTGCATTGTGATTTATAATTCCCCTTTTCCAAAGAGATCAGCAGTCTTACTCATGGAAAAGTGAAACTGAATGGTCATTCTTTACTATATGTCATTTCTAGCTTTCCTGACAAGGCTTTCTTGGTTACAGGAGCACACTGCTGTCTCTGGGTGAACTTGTTGTCCAGCAGGACTCCCAGGTCTCCTTCCTCTGAACTCAGTACTGCATAATAAAATCAGATAAATTATGTTGGCCTATTATTGTATTGTCTGCATCTTTTCACATTTTGGGCTTAAGAAATACCCATGCTGTGATGGACATGACAGAAAAAAAAAATCTAGGAATTTAGAGTGCTGTTTTTTAATTCCCCTCACACAGTATTTGGATTGCTTGATAGCTCACAGGACACCCAATTCACATTCAAGTTCATGTGCATTTTTGTTTTAGGGGAACACAAACTTCACTTTATTCCAGCACTGATTGGACCCTTTCTGGAGGTGACCTTGATCCCTCAGTCAGACCTGAGGAATGTAATGATTCCCATTTTTCATGACATGATGGATTGGGAGCAAAGGCGAAGTGGAAACTTTAAACAGGTACTGTATGTGAAGCTGCTTAAAAAACGGGACTGAAATTAAAGGACTTCAGAGAGTACTGGTCCCAACTGTTGGTGACTTAGGGTAGAGAAAGTAACCTGCAACATTATACCTGTTGGAGAAGGATTGAAAGGGTGTTCCGTTTTTACTTTCTGCAGGAGTAGTAAGATTCTTCAGTTATTGCAACCATGTTAGTAATGTAAAATGAGGCATACAAATCTATGGCCTGACAAAGCGAAGAAGAAAACTTGGGTTGTCTTCTTCCACAAGGATGAGTTTGTTGTGGATTTTCATCTGCTTTACAGCAGTACAGACTACTGGTTAGGTAGGATTCAACTAGCTTCCCTTTGGATTGGTATGAAAAATGATCAGATGGTCCTTCTGAGGAATGTTCTTCTGTGAGGATTCAAGTATTCATGCTTCTTAAACACCTTTCTAATGGGCCAGGAAGGAACGATGAAGTGTGCCATCTGCTCCTGCAGCTCCCACTCATTTCTTTCAGACTGCCTCAAACCAATTCTCAGTGCTCTCCTTCCTGCTGCTTCAAATGAAGGAGAGCAGAAGTATTTGAATTACTCCCAGGCAATCATAATGCTTAGGGTGGGAGCGGTATCTGAAACACAAAACAATTAAGAATGGAGGAGTGCATGGGATGTAAGTAGGTAGCTTTTCACTATCTATATATATGCTTATTATTAAAAATCCCTATAGAAATTTTAACAAGATGGGAGAAGGAAAATATCCACTTCTGCTTCTCTGTTTTTCTAGCAAAAGTTTAAATGTAAATTATAATCAACTTATTTGATAATAAAGTATCTTGCCAACAGCTTAGTTTCTCCCCTAGATTTGGGAGTGCTAATATATTGCTTCTAAAAAGGTTTGAAATATTAACATACAGTATAGCCTCACCTCTATATTGTTTTTATTCAATACACTTAAAAATATGCATTGAAGGAGTCATTAGCCACCAGATACATTCTTTGGTAGCTAATACATAAATCCAGCAAATTGGATTTCTAGACAAATATACTGGCAGGTAAGGAAGTCTGAGCCCTCAGGTGTTCTGAACATTGCAGACATTTATAAGAATTAATTTATAAACAGTGAGGTGCAGGTCAGAAAAATATGGTATTATTATTGAAGTCTAAGAAAATGGCATGTGCTTAGAGCCCTGCAGTGAGAATTCAGGCAATTTATTTGAGCTGTGTGCTTTTTGTCTGACTCCATAAATAGATAGCTGCCTTAGCAGCAGCAAATGCTACTCAGCCTGTAGTTTTAAAGTCACGTTGCTCAATTTAAATTAGCTCCCTCCCTCAAAAAAAAAAAAAAAAAATCCACCAAAAAAAGAAAACCCCACAAACCTTAGAAATGATAACAGATTCAAAGCTTCAAAGAGATGGAGCAGCTTGTCACATCATTAAATTTATATGACTGACCAATAATTAATCCTCTCTCAGTTTTCTCAAATCTCATTAAGGGGGGGCAGGGGTGGGGAAAACAAGCTGTTTACACCACACTTATATGTTACAGGTGGAAGCAAAACTGATTGACAAACTGGACAGCCTAATGTCGGAAGGTAAAGGTGATGAAACATACCGAGAGCTCTTCAACAGTATGTGAGTAATATGTTTATCTTACGCTAATTCATGGAGTTTGTTCAGTTGTATTAGATGCTAATGTCAATGTAAAGGAGTAATACTTTAGAACATCTGTGAATGTAATTTTTTTGTTGCTTTGTGGTTTATTGGGTTTTTTTTGTAGGATTTGTTTGGGGTTTTCTTTTCCGAAAATCTGAGGAATAAAACATGTTATGATGTTGTATGGCATTCTGTAAAGTCTGTCTGTACTTCTTGCTTACTGCCAGAATTGGGAAAGGCTACATCTGTTATATTACAGAATGTTATCTTTCTCTACCTACTAATTTTAAAATCACAAAAGCAAGAAATGCTTCATAAGTGCATAGGTAGAGCTCAAATGAACATTTTGAAAATAAGGTATGAGAATTCAAGAAAAAGATGTTCAATAAGTAATTTTCTATTTCTAGAAACTTAAACACATCTATGTAATGTCACTTGTTGATTTCTTGATTTATGGAACAATTTTATTTATTCTGATAAGATTATTTCTTACTATTTTCTTTTATAAAGAACTCGTTAAGCTTTTAGTATATTTTAATAAATGACATATTGCTTAAAGGTAATAATAATGCTGAAGTCCCTAAGGTTGCCCAAAAGTTTTCCTATTGACCAAAATAAATTATTGTCACAGAGTACAGGTACCAAATACCTAACTGAGCTCTGTCTCTGTTGTTCTTCAGAACTCAGTTTCACTTATTTCTGGTGTGTTTAGTAAATATATGTTCCTCTTCAAGATTCCAAGCTGTGATTCTTCAGTACTATTAAACACATGATCTCTATCTGTTTATATGGCTTCTTAATCATTCCTTCTTAAGTATTAGTTTTAGTTCTGTTGTCTTTGCTTAAATAACAACATTCAGATCTCAATGTCTGTGAATAGCAAACATAATCTCTAATTCTTCGATGTCAAAAAAAATAGTTTGTAAATATTTATCAATTACAGAAGCAGAAATGAGCAGGGAGATTAGGCATAACATTATAGAAATGAATTAATAATGCCAAACAATAGTACAGAATGCTAAAGCAGAACTTTCTTGTAATTATTCATGAAATTTTTCATAATCCCCAAGTAAAGATAATAGAAGGTAAGATTATTTCAATGTTTTAGTAGTACAGTATTTGAACTTCGAATTTAGGTCTAATGACAAGGAAAAAGCTCTAATTATAAAATGAAGTATAAATGCATTCTCATGTGCAAAATACATCAGGGTGTCTATCACTGAATTAACTTTAAATCCTGTAAGAAAGCATATTGGTATGAAATATAGTTCTGATTTTTTGTTACAGTTTTGAATTAGATTTAAACTGGGGGATGTTAAACAAGATACAGTGAAAAATGGTGAGAGTCTTTTAAATTTCTAAATGCTGAAGACGTAGTCATAATAATTTAAATTGCAAAATGTCTGACAGCATCCATGTACTTGCTGCTTCTGTTCTGGTCTAACAGAAGGTAAAATTGAATGCTTTGAGAAATTTCAGAGAAACTGCTCAAGTCCACTTCCAGCATAAGATAAAACAGTATTTATAATTGGTTTTTCATCTGAGTATTTGACTCCATACTTTAACACCTCTCAAGAGGAGAACTTGCACAACATGCTGAGCTAAAATAGAGGATGACATAGTGTTCTAGGGCATGTGAAAGAAAAACATCAAAAAATGGAAATGGACATTTCCAAATGGACATAAAATCAAATGGACAGTTTAGGGAGCTGAATACAAGTGATGGGGTCAGTTAGCCTGAGATTTCTTGTTTTCTTTCTTCCTTGGATAACTTAAACTTCACAATATTGGAGTGTCTTTAGAAAGGGCAAGAAAGCAGCCTTGTATAGGCTGAAGTGACAGAGTTGTGGTATATACCAATAATACAGTTTTTCAGAAAACAGTGGTATTGTAGTTGTAAATGAAAGCAAAAACTACAATATTACCTAATCTTTCAGAAGATTCAGCATGATTGGTTTTGATAGGTACAGTTGGGAACCAAGGGGATGCCCACACCTACTTTGGATACAGTCTAGTAACTGCAGTGGGCGTGACACTTCCAGTTTTTTATTTTGTCTGAATTGGAAAATGAATTTAAATTTCTCAACTCCTACATTAACTGCTTTTTCTTTTTTCCCCAATCACAACATTTTTCCTTTGGAATTCTTCTATTTTCAAGGGCAGATGATATGCATCTGTGAACACGTCTAAAATATTATGTGCTTAGATAGAATTCACTGCTTATAATGGAATTATCTTCATCAAATGAAAAGACATATTGAAAATGTGAGGAAGATGACTGGTGCATGTTGTTTGAATCAGGAGTGAATATTTTGCTATCGTGATGTTGTAATTGCTATCCAGTGTAATCACAGTATGAAAGGTTTCCTGGTCTACATTTACACAGTAATACTGCAATTGAATTTGTGAGTTAATTAGCACAGGGGGGAAAAAAAAAAAAAGGTGGTTAGAATAAAACCCTTGGAAGCCAAGGGATATTCTCAAGTTCTGAATCTGATGGATAATGCCAGTTTATTACTTCTATAGCTGTATTCCAGTTCGGGCTAACATAAGCCATTTCAGATTTGGTGACCACGTTATCAAAACACAAAACCTGAGATAGTGAGCTCCTCTGTGCACCTGATAAAAGAGTCTTCTCTCTAAAGAAATGGGAGCTGACATTCAAGCTGAGCAGGCATTTAATACTGAGTTCTGCCAGTTTGTAGGAAATTTCTCCGGCCATGAAGCTATTACCTAAAAAGTGATGACTGCTAAATTGCCCTTGCTGTCTTCAGTCACCTTAATTTCTTCCTCCTAATGCATTGAATTCAGCACTGTCCCTGTTCATTAGTTAGACTCTGGTCTGAATCTTTCAGAGTTTGGGTAGCTCCTTATTTATCTCTGAACCTTTGCAGCAAAGTTTGACTTTGACCCATCTGACTAGATGAGGGAAACTCTGGCTATCATGAGGCACCTGGAGGACTTTCTACTCCAAAACAGACATCCAGATGTTTTAAGGTATCTTTAGGATCAGATGCCTCTGTTAGAGGTCTGAATAACTCTGTGGCTTAGGCATATAAAATCTACTTATTATATGATTTAGCTAGCCTGAACATGGTTCTAAACCTGGCATTCATCCCTGCAGAGCTCTGATCCTCTGGGTCTTCACTCTCGTATTCTTGGAAAACCAAGAAGACAAAACAAAACAAACAAACAAAAAATCCACAATTGTTCATGTGAGCCTAGATATTAGTTTACAGTAGCATGTATAGGTTGAAAATTGACATTGTTTCACAGTGTTATTTATTAATTTAATTAATACATTTTTTGGGAATTTAAATCTATCGAGATATACCCATAAGGAAGATGAGGGATATATTTGAGTAGCTTGTTCATCCTGAGCATTTGTTCTTTGTATTGTGGTGAAAAATATATGGTGGAGAGGGAGAGGCAAGCATCAGAAGGCAAGTCAGAAAATTGTTCAACTGATTATATTTGTTTCAGTTTGACTAAATATTTTGAATGTATCTACACAACCCTTTTGTAGAAATTGTATATTTATAATAAATATGCCAATACATTTATAAAGAACATGCATAAATCAAATGCAGATTAAAATAATCTGTTTTAAGGAAGTCAGACTTCTGCAGTTTTTCTGCAGGAACTCTTAAGTAATTAGTTTGAATTTATGTTAAAATGTTCCTGTTTAACACAGGGTTGAAAAGCAATAGAAATGAAAAAATCAGTGCTGTAATCAGTGCTTACTAATGTATCTACTCTTATTTCTTCTAAGATATGAATACTCATAAAGAAAGTAACATATGGGGTTTAAAAGCGAATTGTTAGCCTGTGTAATCTGCATGTAAAGCAGAGATACCAGGTCAGTGCTTCATACTCTTCTGGTGTAGGACAGCCTTGACATCTTCTTGCAGTGACAGGTAGCCAGCCTCTGAATGGGAGGGAAAAATGTCTGATTGCCTCCCAAAGAGAAGTGACTCTAAAGTTGATTGAAAGGTGCAGAATGAAATCAGTGTTTCCACCTTGCTTCCAGCAGAGCAGAGCTTCATTTAGGTTGAATTAGCTTGGACAATTACATTTATGACATCCCTCTGTAGGTAAGGAGCTGAACAAAACTGGAGTGTACAGTTAGTGCAGTTGGCACGTAGGAGTTACTGGGTGCTATTGTCTGTCTGGTGAAATGTGGACGTAGGAGGTTTATGGGACTGTACATGCTCAGTATAGATGAAGGTCAGTAGAGCTGACAGTTTGCCCACTGCAGACAGAAGGTTCAGAGATGCTATTAACAACTCTCTAAGAAGCTCTATCCATATGGATGCAGCAATTTTTAGTGACTTCTAAGTAAATCAACCATACCTGTGAGAATTTTCAGGGAGACTGTTAAAATATCTCCATGGATGTGTAAACCATATGAAGTCCTGCACCAAGATAGAAAAGAATAAAACAACTGTAGATAATTATTTCCTTGTTCATTCTCAGAGAGGAAATGTGGGAAATCCATGTCTAAATGATTAGTGTTTGATAGTATGTTCTCAGAAGGAAATGTTAAGTAAAGAGGAGGAATCATCTTATTAAAATCCCTTTCCCATTCTTATATTTTGTGGGAGAATATTAGAGAAGGAAAAATCTTTGTTAAAAAAATTGAGATCCCACTGAGAAGGTATATTGAGTTGATAAATATTCTTCTCTAGGTTCATTTTTAAAGTCCCCATTTCCTGATGTATCAGCAAGAAATTAATATATGTTATGTAGAAGTATATTAATATATTTTGAAAATTAGGTATTTGATACAATTTAACCTGATGCAGCTAATATAAAAATCATTTGTTTTGTCAATGCTTCCTGGACTAGAATTCCACTTTTTGGTCCTTATCCTAGGTAAGACATTGTTTGCAAATTGTGCTTCTTGGGAGGGTGTTTGTAAAATAAAATCTAACTGTCGAAGATGTTGCTAAGCTATTAAGTTACTGGTAAAAGCAAAATGGTTGTCATGGTGACAGTTAAAAATAAACAGGGAAATTGTTCTGGCTTTTTTTTATTCAGTCTACTGAAGAAAATTGAGCGGGAAACATGGAGGGAAAGTGGTGTTTCATTAATCGCCACTGTGACTCGCCTCATGGAGAGGTTACTGGACTACAGGTGAGCAATTATCACAATTTATAAGTTGGGTTGTCACCTAAATATTAGGATGCAAATAGGTAATCTTGCACAAATGGTGACTGCACATGGACACATCAACTGTACATGCTCAGGATCTCTGACAGCAGCTGCTTAGGCAGCAGGAAAAGGTGATGAGCAGACTGAAAACCAACCAGGTAGCCTCCCCACGTATGAAAATTCAGTGACGTGTGTTTTTCCTGTGAAGGAATAAAGGAACTTTTGCCAGTAGGTTAGTGACTCAAATCTCTCTGAAGACACAGAGCTCAATACTAATCACTTGACAGTTGTTTTACAGAATATGCAAAATTCTTATCAGTATGTCAATCATGCTTAGTTGTACTGTCATCTAGGATAGTAAGTATGTATACGAATGTATGATCTCTGTCTGGGTGAGGAGCTCAAATCAGACTCTATCACATCAACAAAGAAGAGAGAAAAAATGAGAGATATACTCCCTTTCAGGAGCAAGAGGGATTTTCTCATTCAATTGTGAAGCCCATGTGGAAACCTCAGATTTCTGCTTATTCCTCATTGCCATAAACTGTAGTACTTTCTAGAGATTGTTAGGCTGTTTTTCCCCTGATTCCGTAAGGACATATGTTGAGACCTGATACTCCACTTGCTGTCATCACTGTAGTTTGAAAGGAAAGCTATTTTGTTGAGACACAGACTGAATTAATTTCTAGAAGCCTGTCAGTGCTACTTCTCTTCAGGTATTGGTTGGTTTCCAGTCTTCAGGGCTCTCAGTCTCAAAACCATTGTGTATACTGGTAAGCTATGAGAGTATTGGGGAGGACTGTTTAGCACATTTATGCAAGAATGTTTTAAAGTTATATGTTAAATTTCTTTTAGTGACTGCATGGGGATGCCTGCCTGTTTTTTTTTTACTCCAGTATGGTTATACTGACTATTTTTCCCTGTGTGATAATCAACTCTGCATGGTCCCAGTTTAACTTTTGACTTGGGTGTCAAATCTGTTGCTTCCCCAAATAATTTCAGATGTACACTGTCTCTGAAGAAAGCAAACTTATCCCTGCTCATTCCCTCATTCATATCACCCTCTTCCCTGTGCCAACACAAGTGTTTTTGCTGCACTGTGGTAATCTGACTGACAAGGAAAAACTTCACCCAGGAAAAGATGCTGCCTAAACTGTATCTCGTCCTGAGGCCTATGCAGGCAGAAGTACAGGGCTAGAAATGAGTGTGTGAGAGCAGGAGGGAATGGGTCTGCCTCTTCTGGCAGTCATGCTGGCTTCTGCTGGCATGATTTGAGCACAAGGTATGAAGAAACTGCTCTCCAGCAGTCATCTAGCAAAGCATTGACAGAGAAAAAAATCACTGAGTGACTTCCATGATGATTGAGGTATTCCATGCCCTAGAAAGAGGCATGAAATACCTTACACACCTGGGTCAACTGTCCACCCAAATGCTTTTGGGCTGCATCATTTCAGTCAGCTTGCCCAGAGAAATATGTCTGTTTTCTGAGATGTGCTTCACTGTAAGAGGATAAACATAATTTCTTTTTCTTTCATTACTTTCTGTTTTAGGGACTGCATGAAAATGGGAGAAGTGGATGGCAAAAAGATTGGCTGCACAGTTAGCCTTTTGGTTTGTATAATACTTCTTATTTATCTTTTTTATTTCAGTCAAGCATTTTCTGGTATACATCCACACATTTGAACAGGAGGCACCTTGCTTTGTGACACAGTTTGAGTAGAAGT
Organism: Ceyx melanurus; assembly: GCA_024611195.1. Classification (NCBI taxonomy): domain Eukaryota; kingdom Metazoa; phylum Chordata; class Aves; order Coraciiformes; family Alcedinidae; genus Ceyx; species Ceyx melanurus. The sequence goes on along the minus strand of JANHGL010007955.1, from coordinate 19,124 downwards.
TGATATAATAATAATGCACTTCAGATCACTGATAATGGTGTTTTTTCAAGGTGAAATCAATATAGTTGGGAGGTTGACTTTTTCAGCATTTTATAGGTGCATTGAGACTCTTCCTACTGGATGAACTTTACCCAAGTGTTTTCCAAGTTTAAATGGTCTCTGAGTTCATGGAAACAAACAGACATTTCCTCCTTTCCCAAACCCAACAACATTTACATGATTTTTTCTGTTTCCCTTCTGCCCCAATAACTAATGCAAGTTGGTTCTTATTATATATAAGAATGGGATATCTTATGAAGACTGCAGACTCTTACCTTCTCAATAGAAGAGCCAGAAATACTGCCTAAGACCACCTCTTGTAATATTACTGCAATTACAGAAAACCAACAGTGCAAGTTCATAGTATGAAAAACATTTTTTTCGTTCACAAGATTCATTTTAGTTCTAGGTCAGTTTCCACTGACAAGTTTGTTGAATTCTGTTAGCCTTGGAAAGTTTTCATTTTTATGGTGAATGTTTTGGAAAGCTATATTTTTAGCCAAGGAAAAAAAAGCAGAATAAGCTGACTTGTAATTCTTCATTTTTGACGTCAGTGAAACAATTTGGTTTCACTTCTAAGTAGCAGTTATACATAAGAGAATAAAGGATTTCTTCAACAGGAAAATAGTACTCTCTAAATAAGGATGATGTTTACTATGTAGCCACAGAGCAGCTGTCTTTCTGCCAGAATATCTGGCATTATCTGAATTCTGTAAAGCACCTAGATTATTTTCATCCTATCACTCTTTAAACTATTATTAGTGAATCTTACAAGAACTTACAAGAATCTTACAAGAATCTTACACAAAAGTAAAATTCAAATATTAAAACAAAAACAAACATCAAGTACCTTTTAATGGGCTTTTTCAATTATTTTACAGGCTAAGGTGATTTCTAATTTTCAGACAGATTTGAATACTGTTTGCTCACCAGGGAAACCATGAATG
>JANHGL010007955.1:0-18038 GCA_024611195.1 Ceyx melanurus | reverse complement strand
TTATTTTACAGGCTAAGGTGATTTCTAATTTTCAGACAGATTTGAATACTGTTTGCTCACCAGGGAAACCATGAATGCAGAATTCGGAAAAAAGAAATTTCAATTACAAAAGTAGCACACAAATTTTAAGACATTTCTTGTCCATATGATTGATGAACTGGTTGTCAACTCAAAAGATGTGTCATTCAACAATTATTTAGAGGAATGTATAATGATAAAATTTTATGAAGTCCAGAGGAGGAAGCAATATTTCATTTCTCACCACTACTTCAAAGGTATTCTGACTTCCAAAGATGATAGGACTGGTTGGCATGAAAAGATAATATTTACATTATTTTGCCATAGAAGTATATAATAGTATTACCTAAATGAATCCAGTTATCAAATTAACTGTAATTATGACACATCATGAAATATGGAGAAGGTATATGCACAAGCAGCAATAACTTAAATGAAAGAAGGTAGGAATGCTTTTCCTACTCTTGCCAAGTTACTTCATATGTTATATTTCACATCTTGAAATAGAATATTGAAAAATGATATGACACCTTTATTAGCATGATGTATTCATTGAGTTGTGACTGATTGTCTTGCTATGGTCTGCCTTACAAACCAACTGGACATTGTCAGAGCTGAGCTTCAGGGAATAACCTGTTGATTTGTCTAGTTTAGCTTGTGACAAGTAACAGGGCCTTTAGTGCCTTAGGGGTAAGATCCAGGAAGTCAAATACTACAGCTCGGTGCTGTATTTTGTCTTATTCTTTATGCTTTGTTGCTCACCATTCTATATTGTAGATTATTCTCTTTTTTTCACATAGGTAAATATGAACATGCAAACAGAAGTTTTTTAATTTTCTAAGGGAAAATATCTTTCCATGATGTACACCTTCTAGGAGAAAGGTGTACTTGGATTATAAAGACAGATAATGGTCTAAAGGGGGCATGTAATTTCAGAGCTACTGATATGTAGTTATTCAAAAACATTCAAAACCCATCTGGACACATTCCTGTGTGACCTAATCTATGTGATCCTGCTCTGGCAGGAGGGTTGGACTAGATGATCTTTTGAGGTTCCTTCCAACCCCTAACATTCTATGATTCCATGATGCTATGTTTAATTGTTTACTGAAAATGTACTATTATATTTACTATTTCTTACTGTACTACTGCAGTTCTGTGTGAAATTTTCAAATATATGCATGCATTTCTAGATCATAATTTTTAAAATCTTGTTTGTAACCACTATTAGATATTTATTAACTGCTAAATTTCATTGCATAATTAAATTTTATTGCAGAATTTTTACAAGACTGAACTGAACAAGGAAGAGATGTATATTCGCTATATTCATAAGCTCTATGACCTACATCTGAAAGCACAAAACTTCACAGGTAAGAAAATATATTTAGGACTAGTTTATGATTTGCAGTCTAATGTAAACCTGTATGCTGTATCCTCCGTGCAGAACATACTAACCCAAGCAACAGCTGAATTTCCTTGCCCAGTTAATCTCTTTCTCAAAATATGGTGGTTTTTTTCAGCCCCACAACTCTATTTGCTTTCTCTTGTTGAATATAATTTACTCCTTGTTGAGTATAACTATTGATCTGTACTAACAATATATGTGTGATCTGGTCATTTGTGACCCAAGAGAAGTAAATTTTAGAGGAAGTTTTTATGGTGGTATCGGAACCTATATCCTTTTTTTGCAATGCTGCTGTTTAGCTGTTTGATGTGGTGCTTCCACATAACTGTGTTTCAGAACGTAAGTTTTAGGTTAAAAAAAAGAAAAGAAAGGAAGATTCATATCACTTACTGATGATGAGGTAGATACCCTAAAACCGGTTACAACTACAGCACTTTTATGCTTTTCTGAATCTTCACATACCACATTTGTCCATTTGTTACTGTTGTCTAGGATTTCTCAATGCAATTTAGTGCCACAATTGGTCATTATCTTTTAGATGAAGAAATTAAAATATAATGTTCATGATTGCTGTTTATGCAAAATAAAGTGCATTTCATTTGGGTAAGTACATGCCATCAATAATTGCTGGAGAAGATCAGTATCTCTTTAAATTAAACAATATGTGATTTCCTAAATATTAAAGTCACCTTATCATACCTCCATCATTTCCCCAGTGTTTGCAATGGCAACTACCTGTGTTCAGAATTGCTACAGAATTTTTATCTTCTGTGACTGGGGATCACTAGTAAACAGGCTACAGGTACCTACGACAAATTCCCTTACACTTTGCTGCTATCCATAGAAAAGAACCTTTGCTTGAATGTCCCACATCCTTTTGCTGTTTAAGGGTTTAAAGCGTAGTCTAGATAGTAGGCTATATTGAGAGATTTTAATTTTTTCATGTGACCTGGCAGTAGTGTGTCACAGGAGTTTTGATTATTAAGTGGTATCTTTGCCACAGCTGGCTTTTGTGTCAAACTATTCACTTCTTGATTTATATAACCAAACTTAGTAACTCTTTCAGCAATGTTGAGTTTCCTTTACACATTGGATGCACATATATTAAGTGATTGGAAGGATTGTCTCTTATCTATGGCATTAGGATAGAGGCAGTCTTTCCATTAGGAAACAGATCTATCTCATCCATTTCCTTACCTTATCAATCATTGACAATGTACAGATCTCTTGTAAATTAGCTGATCTGAAGTACATGGAAGTAGGAAAAGAAGTTCTCCACTTTAGTGGCATTACTACATGTTGCACTATTAGTTCTCTAACTGCATACATAGTTTCATTCTAGGGATGAAACCAGCTTGCCCTTAAAATAATGTTTCTCTCCTTTCATAGTACAATTTATAGGACTGTCTCTAATAATTCTTGGGATGAGGGGGAGGTCATTTTTAATATAAAATATAGCTTCAAATCTTCCTTTACTCAGCATTCACTGAACATAAATACACTGATTCTACTTGTGTCCCTTCAGTCACCTGAGAAGTGTGGCTATGCCAAAAGTATCCTGAGCTGCATCAAAAGAAGTATGGTCGGCAGGTATAAGAGATCACCTCAAGTGAGGTGATTCTCCCCCTCTACTCCACTCTCATTGAGATCCCACCCAGAGTACTGTGTTCAGCTCTGGGACCCCCAACATAAGAAGGACCTAGATCTGTTGGAGTGAGTCCAGAGGAGGGCCACAAGGTGATCAGAGGTCTTTAGCAGTGCTCTGATAAAGAAAGGCTGAGTTATGGTTGTTCTGGAGAAGAGAAGGCTCTGGGGAGACATATAGCAGTCCTGCAGTACAGTACCTTAAGGGGGCCTACAAGAATGATGGACAGGGGCTTTTCACAAGGGCAGGTAGTGATACGATGAGGGGTAATGGTTTTAAACTGAAAGATTGTAGATTTAGTTTAGATATTAGGAAAAAAATCTTACTATCTTCACTATGAGAGTGGTGAGACACTTGATCAGATTGCCCAGAGAACTTGTGGATAGCTTCTCCCTGGAAGTGTTCAAGGCCAGACTGGGCTTTGAGCAACTTGGTCTAGTGGAAGATGTCCCTGCCCATGACAGGGAGGTTGGAACTAGATGATCTTCAAGGTCCTTTCCAACCCATACCATTAAATTGGTATATAAATGTGCTGCATGTTTTGAGTACCAGACTCTAACTTGAAACTATGACAAAGGATGTTACCAGTTAAGCAGCCTGAAAGCTGTGTGATGCCAGAATTAAGATTGTCTGTGTATCTTCAGCTTTCTCCCTTGCACATAGGTGTTGCAGTGTAGCTTCATTTTGCACCATGCTTAGCATTTTACTACATTGCGATTCAAAGCACACTCTCCCACAAATATCTGCAACAGATGTTTGTTATTCAGGCATGGATTTTTACTGTGTATGCATAAGAGGAAAGAACACTACTTTTAGAAAAAACTCTGTACAGATTGGTTTAAGTCATCTGTCTTATGGGTACTCTTATGGCAAATGTAGAAGTAGGATGTGGTTGTCTGGGACAACTTTACTTATAAGAAGTACTTCAGAATTTTGTAGTTATTTTTTGGCCTTATGTACAACCCATAAAACATGCAATAAAATAATCTCAGTATACAACATCTTTCTCCACTGCAGTACATCTCTAGAATGTGGTTCATGTTCATACAGAATCACTCATTCGAATGGGTCCTGTCAGTGGAAAAATAATGTGAACACCAACTTGGAACACAATAATAATGCATATGCACAGTTAGCCAAATTGAATTGTCATAATCAGTAGCAATTCTGGTGTTCCCTAATAGACCAAACTCTAACTTTGCAATAGAGATACTTAATATTAGTTTAATATACAGTTTGTGGAAAATTCTTTAAATCGGAGTGGAAAATAAATAAAAATTGTCGTTTCCAGATAATTTCTACTAATTGTGGTATAGATTATTACAGTTCTTTGACCAGAAAGTAACAATAGGCTTGATTCCTTCCAAACCCCAAAATAAGTAAAATATTTAAAATATATATATTTATATGTGCACTTCTAAATTATTTGTTATGGTAGAGTGTTACAGCTCAGCTATGAAGGATTTATTTCTATTATGGAAAAAATGGAGTCTATTAAGCACACATCTGCCTCTCCATTTCTCTCACAGTCCAGTCTTTTGGAATGTTTCCACAGTCCTGTCTGTATTCTTTCCTCTTTCTTTACTGATATTCCTAATCCTGCAGTCCCCGTTCCCTTATGTAGACAGCAGAGCCATTGAGACTTTATCCTATGCAGCAGAGAAGATTAGGGCTAAGCAAGAAATAGGGTCTTCATTTCTCTTTCACCCTTTTGCATTGTCACTCCAGGAAAACTGTCCCAGTGACTCAATTTTAAATAATGTATGAAAATTTTAAGATGAATTTATTATAGCTGTAACTCTGTCTGAAACCAGCACTACCATCTGTTTTGCACTTGAAATAAATCAGCTACCCATTAAGAAGGTGCATCCTGTCAGGAGCATTCATTGAATGTTTTATTTGTTCAGTGTTCATGCTATAATTTGTGTTGTAGAGGCTGCCTACACACTCCTGCTGTATGATGAGCTGTTGGAGTGGTCTGATCGGCCACTGAGAGAGTTTCTCAACTACCCCATGCAAACTGAGTGGCAACGTAAAGAGTGTCTCCATCTGACCATCATTCAAAACTTTGACAGGGGAAAGGTAAAACAGTCCTATTTTACTGAGTGGATCTGAAAAGGATGTTTTATTCATTTTAGGACATTACTTTTAGGGTTGCATTACTGCATTATCTGCATTACTTCCAGGGTTGCAGTCATTTATCATCTAGAGGGCAAGTGTTTGTCATTGCCTGATGAAACAGTTATGTAGTGACACAGTAGGTTTCTTCTAATCCTGTGTTTGTACCCTAGAAATCCCACACTAAAATAGGAGAATAATTTGCACTTGTGAAGCAGTTTGCATTGTAACAAAGCACTTTAGAAAAGATAGTAGAATTTAATCCCATTGTAAAGGTGGTGAAAGTGAGCCATATAAAGCTGATGGAAATTTACTTTGTGACCAAGTGAGGGGAAGAAAAATCAGGCATCTGGATTATAAAGACTATCGTTACGCCTTCTAAATAGCAATTTCAAAATATCATATAAGTAAAGGGTTTGGAGGATCTGGGTTCATTGTCATCACTAAGAATGCTTATTCTGAATTGAGCAAGAAAAATGATCCTGTAGTCTAAAATTTTATATGCACTTTGAGGGATGATTTGTCTTGCTGATAAATAGGCAATTCATTACAATTTTGTGTAGCAAGGGTAATATCTATGTAAGCCTTGTAAATGTAAACAAACTGATGCTGATGATCATGGGGGTTTTTTTCAAATTGTATCAGCTTATAAAGTTTAATTTACATGGTGATATAAAACATTTTCCAATCTACAAAAATTAAGGAGGATATTTCATTGATGAATCAATCTCATATGTAGAATCAAAAGAGATGTCTGTCACTCTTGCAATGACATCTTGTGCAGTAGTGCAGCTAGAATAATTTATTAAGTTGGTCTCTAAATACATTTTTGATCCTTCAAAGAACTCATTATTACTTGTCAGCTATCAGTATGTATAGTAGACAATATGTTCAAGTATTTTCAGTTACTGGAAGAAGGACATACAGTAGAAAGGACAGCCCACTAATAAATATTGAATTGTCATACAGTTACTTTGAAATTAACAAACATCTTTCACTTGCTTGCAGTGTTGGGAAAATGGAATTATCTTATGCAGGAAAATTGCAGAACAGTATGAAAGCTACTATGACTACAGAAACCTCAGCAAGATGAGGGTAATGTACCTGAGTACTACTCATCAGAGATCCAAAGGCTTTTTAATTTGGGTTATAAAATATTACTTAGAAAATTAAATTTTCCATGCTTTTTAAGTCTGTAAATGGTCCTTAAATTTGGTTTGCAAACTTTATTCTCTAGTGTAGGTTTTCTGCAATAAAGATTATAAAAAAAAGGAATATGAGCTTTTTGAAGAAAAATTGGAAAATAAATGATCTTGCAATGATTGTACCTATATAGCACCCCTTTTGTATGCATGCTTATATAGAAAAAATATAAATTCAGTTTCACTGGATTCCTATAGTTTATCCAGGGAATGTGCTCTACGCTGTCCTTCACTAGGAGCAGCAACATATCTTTGCAGTCATAATTGCAAACAAACAGCTTGTAACAAGCAACGCACACCTGTGATTTTTTTTTTTATTTTTACTGCTCACAGATATGGTCTGTTTAATATCATATAGCAAAAAATAATCTTTCCTCACAAAAAACCATCATGTTTTCTCTCATATTTTTCTTAGAACTCCAAGAATTGTTTCTTTCTTCATTCTTTCTGATACTATATTTTAAGGATTATTCAGTCTTCCCTTTTCTTGTCTGCTTCTGGAGGATTCCATTTTTAATTATAGCTTCCTTTTTAAATTTTCTCTAAGTGTCAGATACTTGCTGCTAGGACTGACTGAAGTATACTTCATCTAAAGCTGCTTAAAAGCATTTTGCAGGATTCTTAATAGAGAGATGAGGCAATACTCCCTGTGATATGCTGACTCCATATAGATTTAGATATCCCAATGGCAGAATCCTGTAAGCATAAGCAAACTTGACTATCATAATGTGAATTTTTAAAAATAGTTTATAGATGTTTAATTTTGCTTAATGTGTTTTGTGTTTGAATTGGGATATATCCTTCTGCTGTTTCTGTGCCATGTTAATCCAAAAATATAGGTGCATGGATTTCGTGTAGCAAAATAAATGGGCAGTTACTGGTATCAAATATACATTAAATAGCTGTCTGCATTACCTAGACTAGGGCTAATACTGTCATTTTTCCCACAGTAATAAAAACTTAAGAACAGAGAATGTTTCACTGAAATATCATCATAAAATGAGGACTTAGTAAGGTCACTTTGTGTCAGTTTTGAGTGAAATAAAATCAGGATGTATTGATGAAAATAAATCTTTTAAAAAAGATCCTTTTTATAGGAACTCACATTTGACGCTTAAATCACTGGAATCTGGTGTGATTTGGACACAGCTCTTGAATATGGAAACTGGACATTTCTGACTAAACTGACCATGTTACTGCCATATGTTTGGTTGATTAGCAGATTAGCGGGTCAAATGTTTCAAACTTTGTTTCTATTACTTCCATTTTTCTTTAAAAATCTATCCATGTTGTCATTAATCTAGTATTTTACCTCTTTTATATAGGTACTTTATGTATCTTCTTTTAATTCTCGATCATTAAGAAGTATAATTACTTTATCTGATACATTCAGAGACTTCTAGGTATCTTCATTGTTGTTCAGAGATGCACTGCAATTCCTGTGCTCCAGAGCAGTGTTCTTAAATACCCTGCCTTTTGTGATAGTTTAAGGTAAAAATATGTCTTCAAAAAAGACTAATTGCATTTCTTATTAATCTTACCTAGATGATGGAAGCATCTTTGTATGATAAAATTATGGATCAACAGCGTTTGGAGCCAGAATTTTTCAGGGTTGGATTCTATGGGAAAAAGTTCCCATTCTTCTTGAGAGTAAGTGGCTTGAAAAGAAACAGAATGGAGTAATTCTGGAAATATTGCCATTGTTCATAATCACTGTTTCTGTGAGAATTTGATCATACCATATGAAAGTTCTTGTCCTTTGAGAAACAGGGAATTCCATGCGGTAACTAATGAAATATCCTCATGTTTTCAGGATTAACAGAAGATTCTTGCTAATGCAAAGACAAAACACTAGTCTTCCAGAGTCCTACATAAACTTCATGTTCATGTTTATGTTGGAAGCCATGAACCTATACTATTATAGAGACAAACATTTTCATGGTGGTTTGTTCATTTTATCCTCTCCTATTCCTATTACTGGTGCTGCTCAGAAGGTGGCTATCAGAATAAGGTATCCCTTGGAAATGGGACAATCAGTAATTTAGTATTTAAGTAATTATATACCCAAGTTCCACTGTTTGGTTTTTTTTTAATTACTTAGAAACAAGATACTAAATGTACTAAAGCTGTGAAGATATATGAAGTTACTCTTGAGCGTTAATCTTGGATTCTAAAGTTACTGAAGTGCCCTTGAAAATAATTTTCACACTTCCCCTCTTCCACAGTTTGCAGTGGTTTAGCTGCACTGACTGTCACTTTGGGAAGAGAACAGAATCTCTCTTATTTATGGAGCTGCTGCAATCATAATCCAAGCTCCTCTTCCATTGGTAATAAGTGATGAAGGAACCTTATCTGTATGATGGAGGTTTAAAAAGACTGATTTTTCTTTGCCTTTGTGGTGGGGAAAATGTCAAATCTCAAATTGTAATTATAGCATGAACTCTCCTATAAAAGTGATGCATGAAAAGTCTCATGGGCTCATATTTTTATTATTGCTTCGTAGTCATGACCTTTTTCTGTGAAAAAATTCTTCACAGTCATCTGAGTATAAAACAATTTCTATAAAACAATTTGAAAATGTTAATTAGAATTTAATGTTTAGATTAATAAAAATGTTAGCCAGTGTAGTGAAAGTACTGGGAAAAGTTGCATAATAATGCAGTAGTTTAAGACCTGTAAATGTTTCACTGCCTATGCATCTGCCCTGGAAGTTTTTATGCTTGCAGCACCAACAAGGAATGCTTCAGAACTTACTAAATTTAATAGGAGGAATAAAGAATAAAGCTTCAGAATAAACCTTTCACATTTTAGTTTGCAGGCTCTCAGAATTCAGTGCTTCCTGTCCCTTGTCAAGACACTGTAAGAAAAACTATTTCTATCTAAATCTGCATCAAGACGAACAAATTAGTGATGACTTTTTAGAATTTTATAATATGGATTTTAAACAGAAATTAATTTAACAGTCTTTTTCTAGAAATGGCTAAAATATTTCCTTATTTCATATGTGTATACGAGAAGAGTCAAACCAAAAAGTGCTGTCCACAGATTCAGGAAGCCGCCATCACCATCATGATCAGTGATTAGTTCCAAAATGTTCTCCTAATCCAGGCATTTCATGCTTAACGTAGGGTATACGCTGTATCTATATATTCATGTTGCGCAATCTCAGGAAAATAATGATTCAACTTTCCAAAGGGCATCCAAGTAAAAGAAATTATGTTGGAGCCAGGGGTATTCTTTTACTTCCTGTTGCAAAAAAATGGATCATTTTAATCTACCAGGCTGATACTTCATAAATATTTAGAGGACAAGGCAAATTGAATGCATTCTACTAAGTTCTTTTGTATTTTTTCTTCTTAATAATTTTACAATTTCAAAGCAAAGTTTTGTAGTTCCTCAGGAAAAGGACTTTCAGCCCATTTGATTGTCTTAACCGTCTGTTGTGTTATATTTCTGTTACACATTTTCTACAGTATATGTTTACATAGTTTAATCCAATAGGAACAGTTTCTCCCTTCAGATTTTTATTAAGGCTTTAAGTATAATCAGGCTTTAATTCCAGACTTTTAAATTAAACATATTTTAAATGGAAAAATTTTCTCTTCTAAGTAACAATTCTAAGATTTTTAAAATTTTCATTCTCGCTCTTTGTTTCTTATTTTTTTTTCTTCTTAAAATGAAGTAAAAAATGCCTGGAATGTCTATATTTAAGACTGTGTGTTTGGATCTATCTAATGGTACAATTATTTTCACATAACTTGCTCTTGTTGTGTTGGTTTTTTTTTGTTGTTTTTCTTATTCTGCTCAGAATAAGGAATTTGTTTGCAGAGGACATGACTATGAAAGGCTGGAGGCCTTCCAGCAGCGAATGTTGAATGAGTTCCCTCATGCCATTGCTATGCAACATGCTAATCAGCCAGATGAGACCATCTTTCAGGCAGAAGCACAGTGTATCCATATAATCACAAACCTATACATTGCAGTTACATCTTTCATGCTTTCCAAAAATGTATATAAACCTATAGCTTATTTAAATCATAATGTGACTCCACTGAAATAAAAATGGTATGTGAGAATTCCCTTTCAATTTGTCCCAGTCACTCTATTACGTTTGGATTATTTTTGTGTAATTGTTGGTATTATTTTAAAATTCATTGATGGGTTATTAAGATTCTTAGTGTAACCAAAATTACTTACAGGACCATCACTGCTGTAATAATGGTGTATATTTTCAAGTTACAGTAATTCAAGTTTTTACATTTCAACATAATTTTTTTGTGGTATGGCATGACATATTATTTGTAATAATACATGTAATTAAATCCCCTTACTCTAAAATATTTCAAAACCAAATACGACATTTTCAACAAAACATTACAAAGAAATCCCAAACTGTCAAAAAATCTCTTGGGTTCCTTTTCCAAGCCATTACTAGACTAGAAACATTTCATTATACACACTTTTTAAAAAGTTTTTCTTCTCTCATGCTTCAGGAGTCAATATGCTTTGCTAATTTGAATGAAGTGGGATAGCCTTAACTCTTTAAATATAGATTTGCAGATTTATGCAGTGACACCAATTCCAGAAAAGCAGGAAGTCCTGCAGAGAGATGGCATTCCTGATAACATAAAGAGCTTTTACAAAGTAAATCACATCTGGCGATTCCGATATGACAGGCCATTTCACAAAGGGACCAAGGACAAGGAAAATGAATTCAAGGTAAAGTACCGTGCCCTTTTCTGAGCTACATATCATTCATTATGAACTCTCAAGCAGGACTTCACAAACAAGAACTGATAACTCTCCGATCTGTAATTTGTTCTGCTTCTGAACTCTCCCTCTTCTCAGAGGGAGAGTTCACTTGAAAAAAAATATTAAAATTATAATTTAGTTGTTAGTGACTTCTGGAGATTAGGGGACAACATATAGTACAGAATAATACCGTGTTTAAGAGTGAAAAATCAGCAAAAATTACTGCTTAGTAATAGGTCTTATTAAGGTGAAAAGTGAATGTTATTGACTTCTGGGATAGACATTTCAGTAGAAATTTGGATGTTAATTTTTATATATTTTTTTTAATGCATAATGTTATTTAAATGAAGATATTGCTAAGGAAAACTGGGACTAATTAAGAACAATAAAGAGGAAAATTAGGGAAATAAATTGGTTTTATATATTGTAGAGTCTATGGGTGGAGAGAACCACACTGATCTTGGTGCAGAGTTTACCTGGAATATCTCGTTGGTTTGAAGTGGAAAAACGTGAAGTTGTAAGTATAAGACTGATTGGCAGTACATACTGTTGGTTGATTTACTTGTTTAATGAAAAGTTATTTGATTAACAGTTTTAAGATTTATTACCCATATATCATTTCTTTGAGCAAGTGTTCAAGCTGACTACAACAAAATTATTTACAAAGTGTTTTGAGTTGTCAGGTTTCTCTTGTCTTGAAAAGTATTAAGACCTACCCTTATAACTCATTTAAACTACTGAGGAAAAAAGAAGTTGACAATAGTAATTCCTTTTTTTTTTTGTTAGCAAATTACTTTCTTAAAACTTAGCATGATGTAACTTTCAATACTTGGAATATCTATAGTTTAATGTATCTTTCAGTATTCTTGAAAAAGTAAACATTCTTCAAGTTCCTGTACTACAATGAATACCATGTGGACATACCTCTGTGTCTGCCTAGAGCTCTGTTGAATTTCTTAGTTGTCAGCATGGGCAGGGAACCATGCCTATGCAGAACCTAAAGGAATAGGGTATAATGTAGCAGTCTGTTAATGACACGTAATTTCTTCTTCTTTGTTGTTGTATTTCTTAGAAAATTCTCAAATACATTTCAGATGTATTTGGAAGAGTGCTCCTGTAAAGATCTCTAAATAATTGGTCAGTTGTTGAGCCGAAGAGTCTGTAACTACTTTCCATTCTGTCAAAGCCAGCCTTACAATAGTCCCATTAAATATAGGAATAGCATTGTACAACTGATTTTCTCCAAACCCTGTTGTGTTTTTCTCTTATTATATAGCAACAAAATGTCATTCATTCACTGTCCTGATATTCTTCTGTAGAAGACCAGTAATGGAATTTAGTAAAAATAAAATCTGTGTGACATAAGAAATCATGTTAGTTGACTCCTACTGAGTCCTTACTAGGCTAATATGAACCTTCATCACAGAATCATAAAAAGCTTTGAGTTGGAAGAGACCTTTAAAGGTCATCTAGGCCAGCTCCCTTGCCAAGGGCAAGGATATTAACTAGGTTGCTTAGAGCCCCATCAAGCCTAACTTTGAATGTCTCCAGAGATGGGGCCTCCACCACCTACCTGGGTACCTGTTCCAGTGTTCCACCACCCTCACAGTAAAGAACATCTTCTTAATGTCCAATCTAAATCTACCCTTCTCTACTTTAAAACCATTGCTCTTTGTCCTATTGCTACCTGCCCTTGTGAACAGTCCCTTCTCATCTTTCATGTAGAGCCCATTAAAGTACTATGAAATCACCCCAGAGCCTTCTCTTCTCCAAATGAACAACTCCAACTCTCAGCCTTTCTTTTTAGGAGAGGTGCTTCAGCCCTTTGATCATTTTTGTGGCCCTTCTCTGGACCTGCTCCATCAGGTCTATGTCCTTCTTACTTCAAAAGCTCCAGAGCTGGACTCAGTGCTCCAGGTGAGGTCTCACCAGAGCAGGTGGCAGAATCACCTCTCTTGATCTGCTGGACACACTTCTTTTGATGCATTCTGGGATGCGATTGGCCTTCTGGGCTGAAAGTGCACATTGCTGACTCAAATCCAGCTTTTCATCCATCAATACCCTCAAGTTCTTTTCCACAGGGTTGCTCTCTGTCTCTTCATCCCCTAGCCTGTATTGATAAATAAGATCTTCCTGACTGAGGTGCAGGACCTTGCACTTGGCCTTGTTGAACCTCATAAGGTTCACCTGGACCCCCTTCCCCAGCATTTCCAGGTCCCTCTGGATGACACTCCATCCTTCTGGTATGTTGACCACACCATTCAGTTTAATGTCATCTGCAAACTTGCTGAGAATGCACTATATCCCACTGTCTATATCATTGATTAAGATATTAAACAGCACCAATCCCAGCACAGACGCCTGAGGATCACCTCTTGTCATCCATTTCCAACTGGATATCAAGCCATGGACTGCTACCCTAATAGACTCTGTTTACTATCGTGTTCCCATTATAGCCACCACTTCCGAAAGTTAATGTTTTCCTGGGCATGTACTAGATCATGACTCAGATTTGTGCTTGTATGTTTTGGTAAATTATAGCACCTTCAGGCCTGTTCCTCTTCACATCACTTAGCTTTTCACTTTTCCTGCTGATCATGCTACCTGGTGAGGAAAGCTTCCTCACCTTCTAGAGAGAATAGGCACATCCTACTCAAGGATTGCCCTTGATTATATCTATAACTTGATTATAATTTTAGCTCAAAGGTTATATTTGAACTCCTCAACCATAATGTCTAGTTGTTGGGTTCACTTGAGGGGAGGAAACTAACTCGCCCATACTTAAGATCCGCTGTGCAGCCATGAAGCTCCCTGACCTCAAGCCCAGTTTGGGGACAGTTTAGACCTGAATTCTAAGAGTTACATCACAGGCTGAAGTGTATCAGTGTTTTGCAGCTATGGCTGAGTATCTCTCAAGGTCATCTAACAAATCTACCAGAGAGGGAATTATTTATTTTGGTCCTAGATTACATGATAAAATCTCTCTTCTGCTCAGTGTACACTTGGAGGCTGTAGCCCAGGTGATAAGTTTTAGTACCTCAGTACTCTAGAAAATAGAATAAAGTAACATTGTTTTATTTTAAGAACTCAAAAAATACCTTTAATATAGTTCGTGTTTCAACTGAAGATTAAGTATATGTGCAATATTTCTCACTTCTCTTCCAGGTGGAAATGAGTCCCCTTGAGAATGCTATTGAAGTCTTAGAAAATAAAAACCAGCAGTTGAGAACACTGATTACTCAGTGTCAAACTCGACAGATGCAAAATATTAACCCTCTCACAATGTGTTTAAATGGGGTCATTGATGCAGCAGTTAACGGTGGAGTTGCTAGATACCAAGAGGTAAACAACTGATTTTCTGTTTATTAAGAATCTATTATAAGACAGTTTCTTACTAATTTATCTCTGTATGGAGTCCAGAGAGAAAGTACTATTTCAATAAGTTTTAATTATACTTGTAGTGCAGTTATGATGCAAAGTGATGTTAAGTATGTATAGCATTATTGAAACAACTGTTTTTATGAAGATAGTACCATCAACTTACTTCAGTGATGTGTTGAGTCACAATTACCTTGTGTTCTTTAGTGATTTGGGGGTTGTGTGTAATGACATAGTTAATTGTAGCTATATTATTACAATATATTCCGTCCCCTTGTCCTTCTAGGTCAGGAGCTACTTCTGGCCAAACAGCAAATTTACTTGTATGCTGACATTCTAATTTTAAGAGATCGATAGATAGATAGATAGGTAACTGTATTCTTTTGAATAATCATATTTTTCTAGATTCCTCTTCTTTGTCTTCTCCGTGGCTTTTAGGAAAGCTATTTTCTTGAAAAATGTATTAAGAACTAATGCATATAATTAAGAAATGTCTAATTCCAGATTTTTTCCTCAAAAGATTTTTCTTATTATTAGAATTTCTGAATCACCTTAGGGGAACCTTAAGTGTTTGGGATGCTGCATTTCCACAAAGTTTTTTTCAGCCCAGCTTTATTTTATTTTATTTTATTTTATTTATTTATTTATTTGTTTATTTTTAGTGCAGTTTGATCTTTCTCATTCTTCTAATAGTCTTGCGAGATCCTTGAGTCTGCTGATTTTTCCTTTTTCATCTAAAATGCAAAGTTGAATAGCATTCTGTCCACTCATCTCAAAGGCTGCAAGATCCAATGTTCAGTCAACAACATTAGATTTGCTAAAAATGCATCTAAGTTAAACTACAAGGAATTGAGTCCAGTATAGTGTTAGGCTCTCTGTCATCAAAGTCACAATGTTATGAAAATTGTGAGACTAAAGCAAAAGCAGTCCCATGTTTGATGTTTCCCAGCTGCCTTGAAACAACAAAACCAGAACTATTTAGCGTAGTTAAAGCACCAAAAGGAGTCCCTTGAGAAATACAGTCATTTCAGAGCTATGTCTGGTTTGAATTAGCAGTGTCAGAGCTAGCTTGGTGCAGTTTTTCATTCTTTGTGAGCACGTTAAAAGTTTTAGCTTGCTCCTTTGTTATTGTGACTCTCAGCTACAATTCTTGAACTCTGATAGCCTTCATCTTTAGATTGAGAGATAAGGGAGAGGGGTATAGTGTAGATAGCACAGTCCTTTGTTTTGCTAATTGGTGAGATCAGCCATTGTAAATTGGGGAATTAAGGCAGCAGATGCCTCAGGCTAATTTATTGCAGGAGGACTGGCACCATTTATCGGTGGTCTTCCTGAAATATCGGAGCCTGGTTAATGTTGGACACTTCACTCCCAGTGCCAGCTGCAGACCTCCCCCATCTCCAATCTCACACACACATCTCGGTGGAGGGGGGGGTGGTCTCAAGACAAACAACAGGTGTCCTGAGTGTCTCAACTTCTGTGTTGACTGTGTGAGACAAACACTATTATGTCCTGCATGTCACAAAGTTATATAAATTATTACATCATTGAGTCAAATTACAGGTCTATATAAATCTCAACCCAGAACCACTGGGATACCACCTAGTTGATATTGAAAGAAAATTAAGTTTGTAGCTGAGGGGAAGACATCATTTGACAGAAGTCTGGGATTTTAACAAGTATCAGAGGGCTCCTTTTAACAATTTAAACAGGTGTTCTTACAATTCTACTTATCTGCACTGAAAGGACCTTGTGAAATAACTGTTCTTTGAGATGTTCAAGGAGAGGTTGGACAAGGCTCTGAGCAGCCTGGTCTAGTTACAGGTGTCCCTGCTCACTGCACGGGGCTGGACTAGATGACCTTTGGAGGTCCCTTCCAGCCCTAAACATTCTATGATTCTATGTAGCATTTCCTAGGTGGGTCTCAGTGCTTGCATGTTATGGATTGACATACCATGAAATTTTGGAGCTGAGTCAGAGGAAAGGGTATATGTATGTACAGCTCCAGTGTTCCCCATATTTACAGATGATTCTGCATAGCAAAGATTTTAACAGGTAAAGTTGGATTGAGAACCTTCTAAGAAGTATATGAAGGAAACTCTAACAAAGGTATAAAGGGAAAAACGGCATAGAGCAGCCCCTGTTACACTCTCAACTCTATTGGGAGAAAACCATGTGTATGTGGTAGGAATGCATACAGGCACTTTTTGTGACAAATGCATTTTTTAGAAGGTCTGAAAAATCTCTCAAAATGAGCAGTTGGGCATTTTCTTTACAGAATAGTGTCAAGACTTGCTGTAAACTCAGGAGGATAGGACAGTTGCTATGTTAAAAAAGATGCACTTGGGAACAAACAGGGAAGTGCAACCAACGTCCAGGCTATTGCTGGTGGGTAACAGGATTTTGTAGCTGAAACAATTTGAGCATTGGCGATTGGGTGGAAAGTTGTATACTTGTGAACACACCAGGATGCTGGTCAGAAGCTTCTGAAATGACAAGTGTGGCTTTTTGACATCATTGTCACTGTGAGTTCTTTAAAACTATATTTATGTTAACAGTGGATAAGAAAATAATGTCACAGCTCCAATGCATATATTACCATATGATTCCACACCATTCTTAACACATCTTTATACTTAAGGAGTAATTATGGAAAGAGAGAAAAATCTAACTCTTTATAATTATTTGGAATTCCTATGTTACAGTTGATGGGGAAGAGTTAATGTGACTTCTGTTTTGGTTTCAACTCTGATTTGCAGGATTCCAAATTTGATTTGGGATCTTGCCTAGATATTGAAAAACTGGTAAATTCCACTCAAGAATGGCTACATTTTAATTGACAGTATTCTCCACCAATGCATATGTGAAAAAAAAAAAAATATTTAGTATTTATTATCTAGCATTTATTATCCTCTATCACAGTAGAAATGAGCTTTTGCCTTGAAATATAATCTAGCAACTTGTTTTATTTTAAAAAGTCATGTGTATTTACTCACTTTATGTTACTTTATAATTTTGTTCTGCTTAGGCATTCTTTATCAAGGAATATGTCTTGAACCATCCAGAGGATGGAGAGAAGATCACACACTTAAGAGAGTTGATGCTTGAGCAGGTAAAGCGGGGAAAAGAATGACTAGGTTGCCTACTCAGCTGTTCTAGCTAAAAGTGTCCCAAAGATGTTTTTGCAGAGATCAGTAACTGTCCAGTGGTCCTCAGTATTTTCTTAATTAGACTCCAAGTAGACAGTAATTTTCTATATAAGCAGGTTTCTTGGTCATGTTAATTTTTTTCCTTTAGTCTTTTTCATCACCAACTTAATCACTTCTAACAGTTCTAAAATAAAAGTTGAAGGACAGAGCCCAGAGAGCTGCAGTCAGTGGAACTGAGTCTAGCTGGAGGCCTGTGACTAGTGGCGTCCCCCAAGGGTCAGTGTTGGGTCCACTATTCAATATATTCATCAATGACCTGGACAAAGGGATAGAGTGACCCTCAGCAAGTTTGCTGATGACACCAAACT
>JANHGL010007954.1:0-15778 GCA_024611195.1 Ceyx melanurus | reverse complement strand
TAATGTTTGCTAGCAGTCTGCACTATATGTATGTCCTTGTTCTTTAAAAAAAATAGACTTGATGAAAAGAAAGAAAGAATAAACTACTACAAATGTCATTTTAATTTAATAAAGTTATTCTGCAGCTATTGACAAAAGAAAATTGGCATTCAATAAAGATTAATGAGAAAAATGAATTAAATTCAAAGAATTTGAAGTTAAAGTAAAAAAATTTATCTGGAGAAAACAAATCTTTCTCTTTCACATATTCTTAATCAAAATCTGACACAAAAAGCTAAATTGAAATAGGTAATTAGGATCCAGGCCTAAATCTCTAGGCAACCAAAATTCCAGTTGAAATGACTGATGTTTTCAGCTGCTCAGACAATTATGAACAGGATGATCCCAGATCAGTGCAATTCATACAGAGAAGCACAATCACCACTGAAATCACACTTTGAGTTGCTCTGGAAGCAAGCCTGAGGAATAGAAAAATACTCTGAATGTTATCCACAAAAAAATAAAAAGAGGTTCATATTTTCATCATCTTGCAACAGAAATTAAAAGGGAATGAATTATGAAACCGAACAGACATAATATTCTTATTTTCCACTTGATATTCACATGTTGTTCTCAAATGAGGGAAACAAAATCAAGGCTGTTTAATCTGGCTTCTCAGGAAAATTACTGGAAAAATACAAATACAAAAAATTACAAATAACTGGTAACTCCAGTTTAGCAGCTACTGTAACCAATACTTAGATGAACACTCAGGGCTGTGAAATTTTAATCTCATCTGCCAACTGGCCTTATAAAAGGTGGCCACAAATGGAGCTCCTTTTCCATCTATCATTTAGTTGAAAAAGACAAACCAACTTGTTTAATTTAAATTTCAACAAATTTTGTTGGCTTGGGTAGCGTACAGTATCAAATTAAATTGCTGCACATCATCTTTTTCTCCAAAGTTAGAATTAATTGTGACATTGGGCAGACACTCAAACGTACAATAAAAAAAATCACAATTTAAAAATGAAATATTTCATGCTTAATTAAAAAAGGTTATTAATAGTTTGCCATTTAGAGTGTTGTACAGTTCTTAATCATTGGGTATCCAGATCAAACCATGGAAATGCAAAGTATGGATCTGAAAGTCTGACACACATCTCCCAGTGCAGGGAACTTTGAACATCCCCTGAAGAGATTTGGGGAATGATTTTCCACTCCATTACACCAATTTCATAGCGGGGTAAGCCCATTGATGTCAGTGCTCTTACATCAGCTTAGAAACAATATGACAGAATGGAAGATCAAGGTTATTCAAGCTTTTATTTATGGTTATGGAAAATTACACACATCTGATGTATATGTACATAACAGGACTCCGTGTTGTTTCGAATTTCCTTGTTAATGAAAATGTCCTTGCACAAAAAAAAGCAGAAAACTGAAGTTGAAATATAACAGGTATTTACCAGCTAGACATCCACATGTGTAGGCAGCAAATGCTGATTTCAAAATAATCATGCAGAATGAGAGCTGCTCAGCTACACTAAAATTATGTGTGACTAAATTTGGAATAGAATGAATTTTCAGAAATTAAGAAGTGCCAGGAAATTATAAATCAGGAAGCCAACAGGCTGAGAGTTGTATCCACTCCTGCATTACCTTAGTGTTTTATTTTTATTTATCAAAATTAAAAAATTCGGATGTATTACGGAACACACTAGGTACTTTCAATTATCTTTTGTGTTCTAATGCTTCAAAGCTTTCATAAGTATTTTGTTCCCATTATCACTACGTTTTATTTCTGGAAGTATAACTAAAACAAATTTTTTAGATGTTCAAGGATTTAAAATTTAAAATTAAATTTTGTGTTGCCAAAAAAAGCAAGTGAAAATTTGAGAAATGCACCTTTGCAATATCATATTTAAGTCATTTTGATAGTTGTTGGTTTGTTTCATTCTCCAGAATATTAACTCCTTCTCACTGATTTTTGTTTTTTAAATTTACATGACTATAAGGAAAGGAGCAAATAGTATATTTTGAAAGCTATCACAAAAAACTGCATAGGCATAGAAACGAATTTTACCCAATATTTTCATGATGCCTATCTAGTTTTCCAATGATTCACCTGATGCCAGCTTCAAATTCATTCTGAACTGACTGTCCAGGAGCTATATTCAATGGCAATCTTAAAGAATTATGCTGATCTACTGTTTCATTTCTCATCTTTATTCAAAATCCTTATAATTTTTTTTCCTCAATTAACTTCTCAAAAGTTCAGCATGCCTTGCCCTTGTACACCACACTATTTAAGTGTTTCTGTGTTTTCTTTAATTAAAACCCTAGAACTTGTTACGTTTTTCCTTGTAAAGCACTTCTCCCCTCTCCTCTTTTTTAAGGAATAGTTTTCATGTTTCCTTTGTCTCATTTAGCAATAAGCTATTAAAATATTCAATAGTTTCAGAATGAAAGATTTTTTAGAAAGAAAAGTGTTTTTTATCTTCTCTTTAGTTGGCACCAATTGTTTTTGTATAAGGAGTGAAGTGCTTTCTAAATTACATCCTATTATACTCTTTATGAGGTAACTGCTTCATACATCTCAAGGTAATTTTCCTAGTTCACAGTACTCCAGATAGAGTGTGCCAACAATTACTCGAAGCCAGCTACTTTTACAAAGGTCTGCCTGTGGGTCCTCCTAAGAATAGTTCGTCTTCCCATCAAATATGTTGGAGGCAGATGAGATAAATATTCTCTTGAAGAGGCATTTTTTGGTTTGTATCGAGAAAGGCTTGACCCAATTGCTCACACTTCAGCACGACCTGTCATTTGAAATCATCTGAAATGATACCTGTGCAGTCCCATACTATTCACACAGCTCATGGCATATTTTCACTCTGGCACAAGAGTCTTGGACATTTTGCCAATGGAAGTCAACGCATCTTTTTAGGCTGCTTTATAAACATTTTAGTCCAAATGCCTCCTCCAACAGGCATCTGCATTTGGTCAGGTTATTTGGTTATACTAACTAAAAGCTGCACTCGGTTTCTAGCATGGCTTCCTGATTTTTTCCTTTGCAGTTCATTCTTGGTTGCTATCTAACTGCTGATATTTAAGATCACATCTACCGGTTATCCTCTGCCCATGGCTGTAGTCACCTTATCATAGAAAGCCAGTGGACTCATCTGGCAGGACCTGCTCTTGATCTGCCAGCTCTGGTCTCCCCCTTGTCTCCTGTTTCCCAGGATATCCTATTGACTAACTCCTTCAAGAGCTGGAAGTTCCCTGGGCTGCATTAACAGAAACATTGCCAGCAGGCCAAGAGGTGATATTTCCCCTCTACTCCATACTGGTGAGGCCATGCCTAGAATACATCCAGTTCTGGGCTCCTCAGTACAAGACATGGGCCAGAGCCCAGTATGGTCACACAGATGGTGAAGGGACTGGAGCATCTTTCGCATGAGGTCAGGCTAAGAGAGTTCTGATTCTTTACCCTGAAAAAAAAAAAGGGAATGAAGAGAAAAGCAACATTGCCTCAGAAGTGTCCAATAACAGGACAAGAGTCACATAAAACATCACCTGAGCATCTGATTTTTTAAAATGATTATGTTTTTTACTCTGAGAGTAAACACTGTAGCAGGTTGCCCAGAGAGATTATGAAGTGTCCATCTATGGAGGTGATCAAAACCCAGCTAGACACTGGTTGCACCTGAAGGGCAGTGATCAGCAGATCAGTGTCTAGATGGAGATTTGTGAGGAGTGGTGACCCTCAGGGGTTGGTACTGGGACCAGTCCTGTTTAGTATAATCACCAGTAAACACAGTACTTCATAGTAGAGAAAAGGAAGAAGAAAAATAGAAAAGATTGGAAGAAAGATTAACCATATTCTTTCCAATAATGCAAGCCATGTCTCTATGTCTTCTGGCCATGTGTCACTACAAGCTATGATGTTAGAAGCAGGATCCACTGTTATTTTAAATATTTTTGCCTTGGTTAGATATCTCCACAGTTGCATATCACACAGAACATCTGTAGCACTCTCTTACTGTGCTGCACTACTGACAACTGCAGAAGCAAGAAAGGATTTTAACTTCATTAGTGGTATTTAAATGACATCACTTGTCCGTTTGTACAAATATCTAACTTTAACTGGTGGTGGTGGTTTTGCTTCACTTGTCCCGTGGAAAGTGCAAAAACTGTGAAGATCCGATTTGTTCCTTGGCAAATTTCATTTTAGAAGGATGAGTCCTTGTACCTGAGAGGTGTTGAAAAGGTGGCTTCAGAACCTCAGAAACACATTTACTCTTCAACTAAGAAGCTTTTTATGCTGAATACTTCTGATTAGAGTCTCTGCCAGAGTTAGTGCATTCAGCCTGCCATTCCCACTAGCAGAAAACAGCTGCTTTACACTTTGCTTCTGTCATATTTTCTGTGGTCTGATACACAGACTAACTGGAGTGCAAGGACATTTGGTCAGACATACTACTGAAACATCCTTTGCAGTGCACGTTATTATTCATTAAACAGGAGAGGATAATTTTTCCTCCGACGGAGTGATAAAATAAACCACTTAGATTTGGGGGTTGAATTACATGGTCACAGCCATCACAAAAGTAATTGCTGCTGGGTAGCTGTGCCACTGAGGGGCTACAGTGATGAACAATGCACTTTAAGAGTACACTTTTGTCTTTTAAGTTGGGCTTCTTCCACAAGCCATCAGGAGAAGATCTTTAAACAAGTTGGTAAGGTCAGGGCTGTTTTGAAGAATATTCAGCGTTTCCCTGATAATTGCTGAGATTCTGCCTCCCTGTTCTTTAACCTACTGACATGGCTAATAGAAAGTTTTTTGTGTTTTGATGCAGACTTGTTTCAATAAGAGCCCTACTCCTGCTTTCCTAACTCCAGGCTTATTCTAAATGTGAAGGAATTGTACTTAAGAAAAGCACCTATAAAATAAATAAAACTTCTCTCTCAGCCCATCAGACCTTTTCCATAAAGGCCTTTATGTTAGAGACTCTCTTGAATATAAAATGTTATTTAATCAGTAAGTCCTGGCTTTTATTAAAGCTGGCAGTTTTTGTATTATTATTTTCTGCTTGTGAATAGGTGTATTTTCTATGAAAGGGAATATTTCATCTTGAAACTTGTTAGTAAAAGCATATATCAAAATAATGTTCCTATTTCCTATTATGTTCAATACGGAGATGAAATATTTTATGAATTTTTTCTCTCCATCTGTCAAAATAAACAAAATATAATTTCCAGGATAATTTGTAATGAATTTTCAACTTTGGGTTTTTCTCAGCGAGTTATATTTTCATATTTGCAATGTACAAGTAAGGAAGATTCATGTGTGATTTTCTTTGGATATAAAACATGTCACTTTGACTAGAATAAATGAGTAAAGTACCATTTGTTTCAAATCAAAGTATCACAGTATGGCTCTCTGAATTTTGCTGCAGTAAGGTATATGACATCTAAATAATGTAGAAATTATTACATGCATACATTTTGAAAACAAATACCTTGCATATTAATTAGACTTCCCCACTAAATTATATGAATACATTTGTTTTTGGGAGTGAAACCATGCAACATTTTGATTTATGATGACAAAAAGCAGAAAAAGAATGATAAGTTCACTTTCAACACTTTATTTCAGTGCTAGAATATACTTTCTTGTTTGGGAGAGATCCCACAGATTCCAGGTGGAACAAAGGAAAAAAAAATGTACAGAAAGAGAACACTTGTATTTGAAGTAGGTAACAGTTATGACTAAAATGCCTATGGAAAATATAAACAAAGGCATTAAAGGTTCTCATTAAGTATCCAAAAAAAAAACTAAAGTAAAAAGTATATTTACTTCCTGATTTCTAAACTTATTATTGAGGCTGAGCCTGTCTAAGATCTTTGAATGTATGACATAAGAAAAACACTAAATGGTAAATTGATTGTCCAAGCCATAGCGATCCTAGCCAGAAATACAGGATAAGGAAAATACACCCTCTAAATACAAACCTGGGAGAGGTTTTCTGATCTGAAACCCAGAGCACAAATTAATCATTTGTGTAATTTGAATGAAGTCAGCTGGAATTATCCCAGGAATTAATATAACCCAATTTGTTAAAGATATGGTTCTGTAAATACTGAACTGTGTCAGAGATACATCTTTTCAGCAACTGTCTAATCTAAATAGATAATACACTCTTTCCCATTAGCTAAAAGCAGGGTAAACACTTAACTCAGACTGACCCATGCTGTCAGAGAGCAGAAATGGCCTGCAGATGAAGCATCTCAGTGGTTTCACTTGGAGTCAGGTAAGGCATCTGAAATTGGATTAAAGAAAAAGAACGAAGAGAAAAGAAGGGAAGGGAAGAAGAAAAAGGAAAGGAGAAAGAAAGGAAAGGAGAAAAGAAAGGAAAGGAGAAAAGAAAGGAAAGGAGAAAAGAAAGGAGAAAAGAAAGGAAAGGAGAAAAGACAGGAAAGGAGAAAAGACAAGAGACTAAAGTTCAGACAGGAATAAAGGGAGGAGGGTAGAATGGAGGGGTATTGAGAGTACAACATTCAGTCACTAACAGTCTGATCTTCAAAGGATTTCAGCAGTCATTAAAATAGGAGGTTAGTTTTTAATGAGAAGGTACACAAGATGCCCAGTATAATTAGACAGTGGGCTCTGAGGATTTACAGGACTTATGCTTTTTTGAAAGTGAAGAAATAGCTGAGCAAACTGAGTTTAGCAAGTACTGTCCCTAATATCTTGCACAACCTACATCTGCAAGTTGTTTTAATATGTTTGCTTTGAACCTTGTGAGACTAAACCAGCTCCTTCATCACCAGCAGCTTCATCAGAAAACCTTGCCATAGACACATCTTCCCTCACCACCATTCTCCCATAGTAAAAGAGAATTTGTGGTGTACTAGACAACCTGCCATATATACTTCACTTATTTACAAACAGTTTAGCAGGGTCAGTAAGTGAATTACTGGAGGATTTTTCCTCCTTTGTTTACTTCTTCACAGTTAGAAAACAAACAGTTTTGCAGAAATATGACTTTTAATTTTCTTTCTCTTTTTCTTTCTCTTTTAATCCTTCCTTCCTTCCTTCCTTCCCTTCCTTCCCTTCCTTCCCTTCCTTCCCTTCCTTCCCTTCCTTCCCTTCCTTCCCTTCCTTCCCTTCCTTCCTTCCCTTCCTTCCCTTCCTTCCCTTCCTTCCCTTCCTTCCCTTCCTTCCCTTCCTTTCCTTCCTTTCTTTCCTTTCCTTCCTTCATTTCCTTCCAGCACTTACCAACCTTTTTTACTTTTAAGAGCTAAGAGCTGCCTGCATGTTTTACCACATTTTAATGGCTATTGCTGACAGACAAGACACTTTGTTGGTATTGTCTCGCATTGCTATTATGTTAAAAGACTTTTATTTTTATCAGTATCTATTGTGCCATCCAGTTAAAATGACAGACTCCCACGCTCAGCAAACTGAACGAGCTTTTCACTTCATTGAAGAAAAGGACTAGTTCTGGATGAAAGTTTTGGGGTTTTTTTGTGTTTTTTGTTTTTTATTTTAGAAGGAGAGTCATTGTTTGCATTCTACTGACTATAGTTCCTGTTAAATAATGTTCATGCACTATTAAGAAAATATTCATTTTTAGCGTGCAAAAAACTTTCTTTAAACACTGTTCCATTTAGAGATCTTCTTTAGAGTTGGTCTTCTGCTGCCACCTCTAGACAAGACAAAGCATTGCTGCATGCTGTGCTTTCTGTATCAATCACAGTGCTCTGCCTTCACTATCTAGTTTCAGAGAAAATCCTCCACTTTTATGTATCAGCATAATTTATTCTATAATTTATCTCAAAGAAAGACTGCAAGAGAATGTGAAGAATTGGGCAAAACCGTTCTCTTTGTTTATTTGCATTCAGAAACTTCTGTGTACGATGAATATGTTCTAGCCCATTTATTCCCTCTGCCAAAGTGCAAGTGTTTCTTCATTTAACTGCACACATCAGCTGTGTTCTGTGTGTGATCTATTGTTTGTGTTGCCTCTCGTGCTCAATGCAGCATTTAGTGATAGGCTTTTCTTGCATCTCACTCCAAGCTGGTGAAATATCCTTCTCTATATCCTTCATTTCTCATGCTGTATTGGCCTGGGATGAAAATCCAGAAGAGTGTTCTTCTTCTCTCAGTTGCAACACACAGCAGAGATGAAAACCTGCCTGGGTTAAGATTTAGTGCACAGACCCCCTGGAGCTGTAAATCTCCCAGCAGGCACTGCAGACATGGGTGTCAGGAGTAGTATCCACCTTTGCCTCTTCTGCTAAACCATTGTGCAAGTGTTAAAAAAAGTGTAAAATCAGTAAAACTGAGTATATTGGCATTTATTCATAGTTAGACAGCAAAATGACCCTTCTTCACCAGTTCCATCTTACTTGTCCCAGGGGCAGCAAAAGCTCCTGATATTCATCCAGACCATAACATATCACAGTAAAATAGCCACAATAAAACTCTTATGAAAGCAAATCTTAGAATGTGAACTGTGAAAGCAGCAAGTCATTTTGTTTGTGCGTGTTGCAGTGATGAGTACCCAAAAATGAGCTTTTACATTCATCCTGGTAGACGTTATTTGCAAAAGGTACAGGCTAGCTGTAAATGTGGGTATTGTTTGGACTAAACAGAAGTGGCCCTTCCTGAATCTTCCATTTAATGAAGAGGAAAGAGGTAGAATTAGCATCTAGGACAGTAAGCAACCATTCTGTTTCTGCACAGAAACTAGTTAAATCTGGAAATTTTTTTTTATTTGATCATTTTCTCATTTTTATAGATTTTAAGGCCAGAAAGACCCATGAAATTTCTGATTGGTCTTTCACTTAGCACATTTTTAAACCCAGTTCTCACAACAACATATTTGCAGAACTATGCTTATCAGCTACACTGACCTTCCTCTTGCCTTCTACCACTTGTAATTTAACACGAGAGATGTTTCATAAACTACATATTTTAATATGCATTTTGATGAAGGGCTCATTTTAAAGCACAGCTATAATATTAGTTTCTTAGTTCAATTTACTCATAGATTTGAATTTTGTCTCTTATTAGCTCAAATTTTCCATTTGGTGATTTTTGTTTTAAATAACTTCTTTTTCTACTTAGAAATAACCTATATTTTTAGTAGTAAAATTTAAGAAAAACTAGTTTTATACCAGAAATAACAGGTTTGACACAGGAGGCTCTTATAAAGACAGGTTTGGTATTTATAAGAACATGAAAGAGTTTGGCAGAGTCAAAGTAGAAACAAACAAAAAAAGTAGAAACAAACACTAGAGAGTCAATAGGTCAAGACAGTATTTTCCAGATAATTTCTAGATATTAAAATGTTAACTGTAAAAATAAAACACTGCTACATTTCCATAAATGTATTCTTCAGGGTTTCTTTTTTTTTTTCTTTTTTCCTCCCAAATGATACCATTTGCTATATATTCTTGCTAATAATAATGTTAAAAGCTGATAGAAATTATAGGGGATAATTGTTGTATCCTTTCATAAATACATATATGACATATTTCAATGCTGTCATTTTAAAGTCAAATGAATGTTAAGTGACAATGAATAATGTGTACAGGGAGGTTCTGAACTTTTCACTCGGATGGAAATAACAGACCCAATGTTATTTTCATAAGCAATATTTTGTAAATATGCAGTAATTAACGTCCAGACTATGATTATTAAGACAAATTCTTACAGACTCTTCAAGAAATGCTTCAGAGGTCAAGTCAAATTTACTTAAATTGCATTTGTTTCTGTGTGAAGTTAACTGTTGAAATATATATGAAAGGGTTTATTGCCTAGCAGCCAAAATGCTCATTCATTACTTGACCCTCAGTTGTCTGCTTTGCCTGGGAACTGGTATCTTTATTCATCTTAAGGCTTTAACAGTATTTCATTGCTGTGGATTGAAGCATTCCTACCTACCATGAATAAGTTCTGAGAAATCAATCCAGGCATAAGGACTGAAGGATTTGGCCCAACACCTATAAAATATGAGGAGATAATTCTTTCCCATGGAAGAAGAGTTATCTTCTATTGTCTGTTGATGAACTCTGTTATGACTGCATTACACAGCACTCTAGATAGCAGTAAATGACTATTGTACTTGAAAAGTCAGATTTATTTTGCACATGTAAGACATTATTTTCATTCTTGGTCTTCAAGGACTCTTCATTCAGAATCTAAAATGTTTCACCAAACAATGTAGCATCTGTTAAAATTATAATCACTCGCATCAAGAATCCATATCAAAAGACATACTAGACCTTACTTCCTTTGTATTTATGGCTTCCCAAAACTGGTGTCTCAACAATTTGGAAGATATATAGCGGGATTATGTGGTGAATAAAAAAAAAAAAAAGCTTTCTGCTATATTTTTGGTTTTAGTTAACATAGAAGTGCAGTAATGTTAATTTAGAAAAAGTCCATTTTCACTGTTTTGATGGGCAATGCAAAGACAAAGTAATGAAGTAAGCATGTAGGCTTTGTTCTTGTATTAAGAATAATGTTATTACCATGAAATATGCAGAATTTAGACAATTTTTATGGTGATTTATAAGAAATTAAACCTCTGCTTGTTAGTGTGAAGCTGAAGAGAGATATTAAATTCTATTAGGCCTTGCTCTTGAGTCTTGACTGTAGGTAAAAGATGCAGGAAGCCAAAAAGAGATGAAAGAAAGGATCAAAGCATGCCAGTGATGTCTACTGCAGTATGATACTTGCAACCTTGGCATCCAGAAACCATTGTTTTTGTAAGGCACACTGGAGGCATGTAAATACAGATATTAGCTTAATATTGACAGACTAATCTCTTTCTTTTGAAGCTCCCTCTCTCCTTTTCATTGTCTTTTATTTCTCTGTTGACTGGGTAATCCTGTGCACACTTATCGTTAACTCTGGGCCATGCTAATAAATGCCAAGGTAAGAAAGCAAAACCTCCCATTTTCCACGCTATTTCTATTTTCTCATATTTTTGGTCTCATTTTATTGAGTGTCCTAAAGGCCATTTAAGTTTCCATTTCTTTCTGGAGAGGCAGTACAATCTGGAAACATCCTAACTTTCAAACTGAACTCTCTCTGAACATCAGAAAATGCACTGGCTCGAAGGGATGTAGAGAAATGAGGAGAAATTTAGTTTTTTCTAAATCTTCAGATTTGGAAAAAAGTTAATTTTCTTCAGAAAATCTTCAGGATTTTCACATGCCCCTGATTTACATGACACAGCAATTTGACTTCTCTCTCCTCTGTATGAGAAACATACAAGTGTATAGATTCCCAGTCATATGAAACATCTACAAATTCTGATGTTTTGACATTAGAAAGGACTTTTATACACTTCAAAATTAATTTGGGAAAATGTTTTAAACACATGTGCTAATAAATAGAAGAACTGGGATGGACAGGGAAGAAAAGTCAGGAAGAGTATAGGAAGAAAGGAATATTTTTTTCCCTAGAGGGCCAAATAAAGAATTTATTGACATTAACTTGTAAAAGAATGTTGTAATTTTGCCTGTAAGCTTGGTAGCTGATAAGTCTTTTACACCTCCCAAAGAAGAATCCAAACCCTTCCTTGACAAAGATCCTGAAGTTGAATGAAATAACTAAGTACCAGCAAGGGCAAACAAAAAGAAACTGTGGTTGTGTGGCTTGAACCTCACTACTTTATTTATAAAGAAACAAGACAAGAAATATATTCTACTTTCAAGGGCTTTTTGTCCTCTTCAAATTATTACACAAACCAAACTAGGTGACTCAGTTTGGAACAGAGCATGATGCAATGAGCTTGTACATGTTCCTATGAAGTGATAAGTTTATTTTCTACTTGTTGGAAACTTCTATTTCAAAAAGCAATGTCAATGACTTTAAAAACACTTAGGAAAAGCTTGGACACACCAAAATATCAGCAATAAAACATGGTGCTATGAAATAGTACACGTGCCATATTAAAACTGTTAGAAACGCACCCGAAGAGGATTAAAAACTGACAAAAGATTAGGGACATATTTCAAAATACATCACTGAAACAATAAAAAATCATTAAAACAAACTACATCTCACCACAGGGAGTCCTAAATTAAAAATCCTTCATACTTCAGAAGTCAGAATAGTTACTGTTGCCAACTGTACACTTGGGATTATTTTAATGTACTGGAGGCCGTGGCTGTTTGGTTGATATGCACAGTTACCTTTGGAATGGCCCCTTTTTTATTTTGAAGATTACACTTTTTGAGATTTATCTTCAGTCCCATGTTTGGATGGAGTTGTTACACCAAATACTTCTAGCTCCAAGAAAAAAATAGGATGCCTTTGTCATTCTTGAGGAAAGGGAAGAGTCAGTTTGTTGTATTTTATATAGTCCAACTGTTGGTTAATGGTGAGGACATCTACCTGAACAAGATCTAGTACAGAAAAAAAACCAAGCTTGCTCCAGCATTGTGCTCTAGGATCCTTGAGTACTAAAATAGAGAATTAAGGATGTTTTTCAGTCCTGTTTTTACTAAACCTGAAGTGCTGGGTAGTGGTTTGAGGGTTTAATCTCAGTGTCCTTTTTGCAGACACTATTTTTATTTTACTTGATCAGACAGTGGGGCAAAAAAAATGAAGCATTTTCTGGATTATTTATTATTTCTTGATGTGTTTTTACTGCACTCTTGGTGTTACTGCAGTGTAGAGCATTGTATTCAAAATACTTTGAGACTAATACAATTTCCATGAGAGATTTTGTATTTTCACTCTATGTATGCAGATTCAAGACTTAAATTACATAGATTTTTCAGCAGAACAAAAATCTACATCACTAATGGCACTCCATCCAAAATCTTGGTGCAGATCAGACCTTATAAAAAGACCCTGTAGCAAGAGATACATTTGCAAAACTATTTTATACCAAGCTTGAAAATGTTCTCAAATTTTATTGTTTCAATACAGTTATAAACAGCACTAAAGGAGTTTTTTGACAGGAGCTTATTACATTAAAAATTATGCGGTTGAAATTGATATTTATTGTAAGAACTAAATCTCAGATTAACACACCCCAGTCCATAAATATTTGAATGCATCAGGAATATTGTGGTTTTGAGACAGAAACCCAGGATTCCATTTGCTGTTATTGTGCCATTCAAACTGAAAGAAGAAATGCTGGAGCTGCATTTCTGTTCTGGCCTGGTGAAGAGCTGCTCTGCACTGCTCATGCACAGCAAAGAAGCACTCAGCTTCTGCAAAGAGCAACAATGGTCTCTAGTGGCAGCAACTTTCATTTCAAGCTTAGTGATCATAAGAAAAAACCCAACATGGTGAAGATATCCCGCACTGTAATTTAGTTTAAGTTGTCAATTTTTGTGGGAATTTTTTGTTTGGTTGGGGTTTTTTTAAACGTTTTGTTGTTTTGGTTTTTAAAAAAGCATTCGTGCAACAGTAGTAAATAAAACTTAATTCCCCTTATTCAGTATTTCTCTCCTTTATATGTTCTCAAGTTTGCAAATTTAGCAGTCCCTTTGGTAATAACCCAGTTTTGTATATGCAACAGTCTTCTCTATTTTTTTTTTTTCAAAACAATTTCAGATATATGACTTTCATAACTACTTTTAGCTGAGGCCTTAAAATGTCTGGTACTCTTGATGTGACAACAGTAAATAACAAAAGGCTAAATTCTTCCTTCCACATACACAAAGTAGCTTTACACTGCCTTTATCAATTTTTAAATTATTTTCTATCAAGTTCATCAGTTTTTTGCACACCAAACAGTAGCATTGTGTTATCTAAGGTGTAATAATATAATTAATATAGTATGAACATCATAATATATAATATTATATATATATAATTAATAGTATGAACATCAATTCCTGTAAAATTCTTGTACTAAAAGAGGACAGGATTGTAAGATATTTTCTATCCAGTTTAAATTAAAATCAAAATTTTAAAGAATGGATTCAAGCTATCCTTATCTCTTGATAACTATTTCAGATGAGAAATTTTGGGCCAATAGGATTTTCTGAACCTTACTTTTCCTGTTTCATTTTTCATATGTTTTAAGAAGGGACTTTTAAAGATTATCTACATTTACAATTTTATTGGTTTGCTGAAAAGGAAAAACAAAATTTTTTTGGCAACTTGGTTGTATTTTCTTTCACTGACACTGTTGGTAAGAGAAATTTGTAGCATCAAGGTTCAATTGTCTGATGAAATTAGATTTAAATTTATGTGGAGTTGACACAAATTCTGATATATACTCTTTATGTAAAGAGGTTACAACCACTGATATTTTTCTGGCTTTCACACTACAGGACTACACAAACTTTGCAGTCAAAACTAGCACATTAGTTTGCACTATCTTCATATATGATTCTGGGTGCAATTCAAAGTATGAATATTTAATTGCATCTAAATATACTCCGTGCTTTAGGGCTTAGCTGCTTAGAAGACACTTTCTTTCCCTCTGTATTAATGCAACAGTGGAAATCAGTTCAGGTAGCAATATTCCAGATGCTTGGATATGCTTATTTTGGATGGAAAATGCAGTATTTTCAATAAATAGTTGGCTAGATTTATATTTTCCTGATGAATCTTCCAGCCAGACATTTTTATTCAGCATTTATCCTGAAGCAGACTGTGACTTTTAAGTAGAAAATGGTTTACACTGGGAGAGTGTGCAACACTTCTGTCAGCATGTTTGTATTTTTTTAAATAGTCTGTGCAAACAGAGGTTACACAAAAGGGTTGGCAACCAGATTAGGGCAAAAGGACATAGAGTAATATAGTTTTATACTTTTTTAATTTATATATGTAAATATATATTTTTTTCAAATATATTTTTAATAGTATAATTTTCCATTCACTCCAATCTTCCCGAAGCTTCCCTTGAAAATTTTGTTTTCCATCTGAATCACTTCCTTTCATTCTAATGGCAGATACTCTTTTTCTGCACTGAACACCTTCTTCTCCTCCTTTGTTTTCCTCTTCACCTCAGCATCATCACCTCAGCCTCAGTAAACTCCCTAGAGCATCCTCATGGACCACCTTCTTCCCCCACTGCCTGTATCCCCAGAAAGCCTGAAGCTGCCTCTGCCAACAGCCTTTTGACTACAGCAATTCTTGCCTAAACTTCGTCCTTCTTTCCAGCATCACTGCTGACAACAGTTGGTTGTGCAGGCACTACACACAAGTGTGCCCGTAGTTAATTATACATTTTAGTCAAGTATTGCTTAGATCCCAACAGCAAAGTGTGTGAACATGGGCAGGGTAGAACCAGCTGGGGTGACAGCGTGGAATGCATGACAGGCTTTTCCCTGTGGAAGAGATGCTGAAGGCCTAAGGGGTTGTTAATACTTCAATTAAATTAGTCTAATTTAAATAAAGACAACACTGGGACATCACTTATTGTCAAAGAATTTTTTTTGACTCATTCAGTAACCATACATGGTCAAATGATTTAGCTTCCCAGTTAATTTGTACAATATTGAGCCATTTAATAAAATAGATATTAGTCCATTACCCATCCTATGTAGACATCAGTGTAATCTTTCACTCCATTTTCAAGGGAAGCAACTAGATACTCCTGGAAGAAAAACTGGCTGGAGATTTAGCAATAGTTCACTATAAAAGCTGCTCTCAAAGGACAATATGAAAAACACTGCTTCAGACTTAGCTATCTTCACTTTGCATTTTTCAACACTATATAAAGGTGTGTTTTCAGATCCCCTCTCTGTCCTCACAAGGTAATGTTACATAAACACTACAGAATAGGTAATTTATAATTGTAATAATAAA
>JANHGL010007947.1:24657-37111 GCA_024611195.1 Ceyx melanurus | reverse complement strand
TGGAGAAGAGGAGGCTCAGGGGGGACCTTATTGCTCTCTACAACTACCTGAAGGGAAGTTATAGGGAGGTGGGGGTTTACCTCTTCACCTTAGTTAAAGATGACAGGACGAGGGGTAATGGCTTCAAGTTGTGTCAAGGGAAATCTAGGTTAGATATCAGGAAGAAATTCTTTACAGAGAGGGTGATTAGGAATTGGAATGGTCTGCCCAGGGAGGTGGTTGAGTCCCGATCCCTAGAGTTGTTTAAGAGTCGCGTAGATGTGGTGCTGGGGGACATGGATAAGGGACACTGGCAGTGTAGGATTAATGGCTGGACTTGATGATCTTGAAGGTCTATTCCAGCCAAATCATTCTGTGATTCTGTGAATTCCTGTTTCTTCATTCCATGGGTCCAAGTATAACATTTTTTTTTAGATACTAATGTTGTGAGAATGGTTGTGCATACATTGCCTATCACACACACCTTGTGACAGTGTCTCAGTTTTGTC
Organism: Ceyx melanurus; assembly: GCA_024611195.1. Taxonomy (NCBI): domain Eukaryota; kingdom Metazoa; phylum Chordata; class Aves; order Coraciiformes; family Alcedinidae; genus Ceyx; species Ceyx melanurus. The sequence continues at coordinate 36,623 of JANHGL010007947.1, read as the reverse complement.
ATCATATGGCATTTTTCATTTTATCATCAGTCACTGCAAGGGACTATTGCATGATCAGGATGCCCAAATTCACCTTAACTGAGGAATGATACTCAGCAGGTATGAGGACACATTTAGAATGGGCTTTGACATTGGCTGTAAGTCAGTCCCCAGCTGTTGCCTTTTCTAGCAGCAGAGACACACCCTTTGAAGTTGCAGAAGAATCAACCCTTAGGGTCAGCCTGACAGGTTGGAAAATAATTCTCATTTTAAAGAATGATGCTACTTTGGGAGTTGATTCAAATGTTCAGAAAGACACCAAGAAAAGAGGTGATTTGGCACTGCATTTCCTTCTGATTGGCAGCACAGCTGACACACACAGTGTGGTCAGTAAGATGGATCAAAAGCAGGGCTCCGCTGGACCTCCAATCCTTCTGACTTGATGATCTTGAAGGTCTCTTCCAGTCAAATCATTCTATGATTTTATGATTCTATGATTCTAACTGAAGACCTCAGTCTGAAACACCCTTCAATGTTAAAGTTAATTTTAGCCAATACAAATTTTCTCTCCACTCTTGTTGTCTTGATTCCAAAAGTGCAATATTCAGCCCATTGTTATTTGAATCAGTAAGTTTTAAAGAATTAAACTGAAAGTTTGTGTTAACTTTTGACAATAAATTTGATCAACCCTCAGGTTTTACACCTTTTGTTTTCTTTCATCTAAGAGGTCAAGCTCTAAGGTAAATGCTAAAGCTGTCCTAACAAATTCTGTCTTACCAAAAAAAAAATCACCTAACAATCCGAACCCACCAATTCTCAAAAAATCAGAAACCTTGTATTATTTGCCATGTGGAAAATACAGAATAAATTCTGATACTCAAATGATTGTTCTTTTTCTCATTGCAATTACTGTGATGAATATTGATCTGAGTCATATTGTCCACACAGTCCTTTTCCCTTGCTTGTCAAAAGCATAATAATGATCTCTACCATTTTTAAAAACTAATAAAATATGTCTTCATTGCAGATTTTAATATATTGTAGTGGTTTCTGAAGTAGCATGTAAGAGATTTTAGACAAGAAAACATGTCTGTGCAAAAATCCACACTTCTCTGCAGAACATCTTTGTGTAGACTCGCATGGTGGCCTTCCAAACCTGCACAGCTCATACAATTTGCTGACTTCACTCAGTTTTCAGCAGATTCCATTAACTTTTTGTCTTTTTGTTATTTAGAAAATGAGGCAATACTGTAATAATCTATCTAAATAAACGGACTTTCCATGATAAATATTATTTTGATGAAAAATACATTTTTAGCAAGTGCTGTTGCCTGAGGTCTGAGTTGGTGTTGTCTAGGCTGAAGGCAAACAGCTGTAAATATATATTGGCTTAATTTCTAGCTTGTGCCCAATTTGAGGGCAATGTGTCTTCAGATTTTGGAGGTAAATCAATTTTTGCATTGAATCAAATAAGCAGCAAGTATCACTATGCCACTAAGTAATGAAGAACAAGTGTTAGGATAAAAATTATTGCTCAGACCCATAAACATAAATCATGTTTGGGACATCTTCACTATGTAGAATTGTTCATATGATCCTTATATCCAGATTTCAGTGATCACAATTCTTATCAAGAATTTTGACCCGTGTATATCCACTTTGAATTTAGCCAGTGTCTGAGACCAGATAGGAAGCTGTTGCAAGGAAGAACCCTCTGGTGCTTAGAGAAGTTCACATCAGATATCAACATTAATCCCACAGCAGTTTAAGTAAGTTTAACACAACAAACAAGAAAGTAAGAAAATAGGGAAAACAAGCTGATGGTGCCTGGTGATTCCAAGGCAACAGTTAATTTTTTCCTTAAGGTAAATCCTCCAACCTGAGGAAACTATTCGTTTCTGACAGAGCATTGGCAGAGGCAGCCAACTTTCAAAGTAATTATTGGTGTTAAACTGCAGCGGACTTTAAACATTTCATTCAGATGGATTTATCAAAAGTGTTTAAGGCTTAGTCGAGTTTACTACTAGTGTGATTATGGGACACTATACAGTTTATCATAATGTTTGATCAGTTGCAGTGAGACATGAGTAGAGGTGAAATGCAAAGGAGGTGGAAAAAAAAATCTGTTATGTGTTTTTCTTTTTGTTGATATTTCCATTTGTGCAGCTATTTCTGTGGCTGACAAGAGATAGAGGAGGTTTGGGGGAGTCTACAATGTAAGGCAGAATTAACTGTTGAATATCTCTTCTATTCTCCAGTGGAAGGTTGAAGTTTATCAAAGATTTTAAATCTTCCCTTTGCTTCGTAATTTTGGGTCTTCCTTTTACAGTTTTTTTTTTCTTTTTTTTTTTTTTTTTCCCCAGCCCTGTCTCCAAAGAAAGCAATAAGCTTGTCAAAGAAGGAATTAATTAAGCAAATCAATCAGTCAGTTTTATTAAGGAATTACAAAGCCCATGTGCAGCATTAATTATTCAGATAATGGGACATCTCTAAGCCTTTCTTTTCAATTATTGATAAGCCACTATCTGTCATTCTGACTGCTTTAGTACTGATTTAGTTGTGAATGAAGCCAGGTCATTCAGCCATAGCATATGCCAGTTATGAGAGTTGCTAGATGACTAGGGGCAGGAGAGAGAGAAAGATGAGAGGTATCGTTTATTTCCATCCACAGTGAATGCAAATATTAAATATTTCAGGGTACGTGCTTTCTTCTGAGCTGCAGATGAAAGGGGAGCTGTCCTTCCTTGCTGATATCATTTGGGTGATCACCTTTGTTCAATGAAGCAATACATGCTCATTTTTCCCCCTGCAATATCCAAGAAACTTTTCTGTTGACTTTATGTGAAGTTCCCCACTATTTCATAAGGCCTGGAAAAATGAAAGGCCTTTCCGTTATCACAAGAAAGTTATCATTTTACATCTGGTGATTAAAACAACTGTTGTCATTTTTCTCTTTACTAAGAATTTCATGACAACTGCCTTAATAGAGGGCCCTTTGGCAGCCATAGACTTATTTTTATGCTCACCTCGTTACGTACAATGTACAGGGAATTGTTCTCCTACCTTCTTTCATAAGTGGGGAGCAAAAGCATTGACCTCATAATGTTGAAACTAAAGTAATCACACAACAGATTCCTCATCACTGAGGAAAAATGAATACATATAAATAGTAACGGATGGGAAAGGACCTCATATGAAAGAAAACCCTGGATCTCAGTAAAAATGTCTAATAATTGAAAAAAAAAATTTGCTTGAAGGCAACTACAGAAAGTATAAATTGTTGAGAAATATGTATTGTGCAGTAATAGTGAGACATTAATCTTAATTTATTGCTATTCTTCATGCCATGTAGCCATTTCAAGAAACTTGCCATTCCTTCTAAACAGTCTGAAGGACTAGTCCTTGGTACAGACTATCCAGTAATTACAAAAATCTATGGAGAATACAAGTCTGTCTTATAGGAAGGTTATATCACCTTGGTCTGTTGTATATTGTATAAATATACAAATATTTCTATAATATACACATATATATATAGTCCACTCTGGCAGGTGGGTTGTAGGTGAATGTCACACAATTCTGGAAAAAAAATATTTATATTTTCTTGCTAAATCCACACAGTTTACAGATTACATTTCTTCCCACCCATGAGCAGTTCCAATTTCTGCCACTGTGTTTGTAGGTACATAGAAAGATGACAGACTCAGATGCAATTTCTGCACACAATTTCAAGGTGCAGCTACTGAACTTCACCCCTCAAATTTCATCTGTCTCCAGAATACATACCTGATACCTTTAAAACCATCTGTTTACATCTTCTCTGCATTGACAAAACAGGATCCATACTTCAGGGCATAAGCTTATCTCCAGGTCAGAAAGATATTTATTGAACTAAACAACTCGTTTGGCTAAACTGACGGTGTGCCTTTCTGTGAACATTCAGCTTTGGTAAGTATCTGATAACGTTCAGTGTTAGAAATGCTAATGTCACCCTCACAGACCAAAGACTGCTCACTAAATGTGAGTGTATTCTTCCAGTCCTCCTACCTTTGCACCTGCTAGATCTATTTGAAATTTTACAGTACTGTAGAATTTGTGGGAGGTGAAACTCAGAGGTGTAAAGGGACATCCCTTCACTCTTTCTAACATCTTGGCATAGAAATGCATTGAGAATTCATTGCTACCTTGCTATGTGGGTTATTTTTCTTCAGCTCTCAGATAAAAGCCATGAATGAGAGATATTAAGGAAATTAATGACAAAGTTAGGAGTGAGAACTCATTCTCACTTCAAAAAGTTCAGTGTTGGCACAAAAATTGACTTTGAATATGAAGATGCCATGCAAACCTGCTCCTCATTTTAATTTAGAAAGCTAAAGGTGTAGTTAGTAGCCTAAAGAAATGTTGCTTAGACAGTTATAAATTCAATTTTACTAATAAGAAGCAATTAGGGTTTGGAAAAGGACTGGATGAAATCTGTGAAATAAAAGCCGGGGGGTTAGGGAACTAAGCTTCACTGTTCCTGGCCATTTTTATTTGTTACTATCTGCAAGAAATATGCCACTTGTAACTGTGTGGGCTTTCTGTCTTCCAGCAGTGTCTATTACTTGTCCATTGACAGCTGCTTTCTGGCTGTAGCCTTAGGCTCAGCACATACTGCTATCACTTTGCCTCAACAACACTGTCCTGCTTTGACTTTTGCCAAATTGTGTCATATATGTTAAAATATCTCTGCGGTTAGGAAAGAAGAAGGGGAAAAACACCCAAAGAATAACTAATCAGTATGGTAATGCAGAAATAACAATAGCTTTAACATATATGGATGGACATATGTATCTATAAGCCCTGAGTGATATTATAGCCGACACCAACTGCAGCTCACTTGAGAGCTAACTCTAATGTATCTTGGAGATAAACAAGGCAGTGCCTTTGCAGGTAACACAAACAATGTAATTTCACAAGGACACGTGTTGCCACTTGGCTGGCTCCTTTGAGGACTCATCTTTTAGTGGCTGTGTGTCTGGTATAAAGGAACACAGGCAGGTACCCCACTTTTTTTTTTTGGTTTGGTTTGGTTTTTTGTTACGTGTCTGACAAACTTGATGGGACCAGAAGCATCTTGGGATCCCTTTCTGTTATTGTCCTCTTCCCACCATGAAAATCCCTCCAGTCCTTTAGGAGATACAAATTATTTCAGTGATTAGATATCGTTTACATATCTGTGAACTCTATATCAAGTTTATCAAAATACCAGTATAAAGACCTGATCTGATCTGAACTTCAACACTCCTCAGATGTTCATTATCACTTCTACTGAAAAACTTGGGCACTTTAATTACGGGAACACATTATTGTGCAGGTACTTTGCAAACATGGAAAAAACATTGTTCCTTCTCACAAAGTACTGGACAATAGGAAGGCAAAACCTAAAAAGCCCTTTAGGAAAATGAAGAACAACAAAACTTTAATGGTTATTACTGTTAATGTATTGACAGGCTTTCTGTAAAGGTATTATGATAAGAACTTTATGGAGGAACTGGAGAGATGTTATGGTTCTTCTTTATTGGAAAGAGCAATGAAAACCCAAGTGAACAAGTACAGTGGAAAACACAAAGTGATGTGAATGTTCAAAAGATATAATGCAGGTTGAATATATTTCAACTGGAGGTCAGAATTAACTTTTTGATAGCAAGTGAGAAATTATATGCAGAAGTAATCCTGAACTATGACTGGCTTTTGCACTTAATGTAAGAGAGAACAGGAAGAGGGTGGAGAGATGATGGAAAAAGAGAGACAAGACAGCCTGTCCATCAAGAAAAATGTTCTCTGCAGCACTATTACCCAGATAAAAAGGATAATATAGAAATTGAGATCCAAGGTAGTGAAAGGGGAGGTAAAATGAATGTAAAAAGCCATGTCATAGAGATAGTCTGAAGAAAGTCAGTCAGACTTACAATGTGGCTGCTGAGGGCCTGGAGAGATCTCTCTATCACAGATATCACATAAATTTGCTGGGATAGATGTAGATGAGCAGGGAGGTCACTACCAAGAGCCTGGCCTCGTGGAGCAGGATGTGGGAGGAAGGCGTGGCGTAAGTCCTCACTTCAGATCCAGGCAAACAGGGAAAGATCCAGGAAAATAAGCATGGAAATCGTTCTTGTGTTTTGATTTGAAATACACAGAAACAGTTCTGATGATTTAATTTACTGTCACTACAGCTAAAAGAGTAGACCAAAGCCTTTTATATCAGTTACAAATTTTCCAGTATTTCCATATTAATAACAATGCTGGTTTAACTCTCTCTTCATAGCTTATGAGATATATTTATTTATTTTTATAAGCATTTTGATAAATCAGAACTCTTTATGTTCTTCATTTTTCCTTGGAATGATGTCTTCTGTCACTTTTTTGGATGTGATGACTTCGCCCTTCCTCAGTTTTACTAGTTAGTATTTTATCTGTTTATTCAATATCCTCTTCCAAATGTCTTGGCCAGATGATTAACTAACAACTGGACTAATAGTCCTCTCGCTCCTTAGCAGCTGAGAGGGTGAGAGAATGAAGGGGTCAGGTCATCAGCTGCTGAAAATTGGTGCCGCACCATTGATTTAATTGAAACAGTGCCAGGTTACATCAGCTGAGAATCTGAGCTGGGGTTCAGTTCAATCTAAGCACAAGGAAACCAGATCTCCAATCTGTTCACCCACCTAAAGTTTGTTATCTAAAAGACATTAAAACTAAAGTTCGTTGCCTTTTGGCTCTTCAGATGAGCTGTACATGGTTAAGGAAAAAAAGGCATCAGCATCCAAAGATTTGCTTTATTTTTGATGACCCTCTCAAAGACATCAGCATCTTCACACTTTATATATGCACATTTGATTTTGAAGAAAAAAAAATCAAAATAAACAGTAAGATCTAGGACACTGTCACATTTCCATTAACTTAGTATAACAATCTCTCTTTCACATTTCAGCTTGCTGATGGCAGCACTGTTTTTGGTTCATAGCACATATATTTCGCATTAGTGCTTTTACAGACTAAGAAATATATTGTAGCTGCAAACATAGAGTGACTTTGGTAACCCTGCTGGGGATTTTAGACCTGAGGTTTTAGAACAGACTTCAGATTTTTTATTTCTATTTTTTTTGTCTCCCCATTATCTGCTGGAAGGAACAGAGATAATTCCTGATACTGAAGTCTTTGGTCTAGCCCTATCTATCACAAAATACTATGTCTAAACCACAGCAGTATTCCCACTGTTTACTGTAGAGAATTAGATCACCAGCTTCTCATACCCTTATGGTACACATTCTGCTTATTCTCATAGACTGAACAAGTTAAAAAAAGAAAAACGAAACCACAAATAAAAATATGAAGTTATATTCTATGTTAAATTTTAGTTAATTTTTAGCTAACAAAAGTACTACATTTCACTGTATTCAATGCAGGCTCACCTTTTTGAAAGTTGTCAAGACTGTCTATGGATAGCAAGATGGCAGACACAGATTTTGACATCTGCATTGAGAAATCAGAAATGTTATTATAAATTAGGGAGAAGGAGGAGGGAGAATGACAACACATAAAAACCCTGAGGGTCTGTTTCTTTTTTTTTTTTTTTTTTTTTGGCAAAAAATCTGCTACAGAAACAAATGTAGATGAGGGGGGCACTGAGCCATATAGAAGTAAATAATTATCTACTGTTACAGGCCTTATTATCTCTCCAAATGTTTGCTAAAAATTCTATTGGGCAACCATCTGGACCCTGAGCTTTAACAGTGGATACAGAGTGAATTGTTGCTTTAACTTTTAGATAGGAAAATATTTTTCTTTAATTCTTTCCTGTCATCCCATGTTAAAAAATTTAGTTGAATGACTCCTAGATAGCTTTCTGAGTCCTCACAGTAACTGTATTCTAGGTGATACCATCATATAAAGTATTCTTTGAAAGTTTTTTGTTGGCTTTTTTTTACCACTAGAGGATCTGAGGACACTTTAACATCTGTTGTGAGGGTTTACTAATGCACCTATTTCTCCTGTATCCCTCTCTTTTTCTTTTTTAAATGACTAGGCTTAATAATTTGCCTAATTGGTAGCCTCCCCCCACCTCTCAAATTACGTACAATGCATATTGCTTCAGCATTCCCTCTGTGTCTGAACCTAGCTCTTCTCTAAGAATTTCCATTGTTACTCTATTACTGTAGTTTTCAACAGTAAATATATTTTCCTTCATTCAGGCATTGATAAATAATTAAATGACATGTCATCAATAACTATATACTAGTTGTTTAGCTTGAAATGTGTCTGTAGTTTGTTGTGAAGGTCATCACTATCAATTATGTACCTATCTTCCGTGGAATGTTTCATTTTAGTAGTATAATCATAACAACAATAAATTATCTTTGTTCTTATGAAGGATATTTCATTGGTATAGGTTTGCAACTGTTTTTTTTTTTTCCTTATTTCCAGATAAGTGGTGTGAAACACTGATTTTTAACCTCCTTGACCAAATCTCAATACTGCATAAAGATCAGAACTAGAAATATCATGTTACCTAATGTTCTGCACTTCCCTTTACATATTTTCTGTGAAATGATGTGATGACCAAGCCATGAGGCTTTTCCCATGACTCTGAATCATTATTTCCTGACGCCTACCAAGTGGTAGCTTTCAGCTCTCCCCAGTTTCAAGTTACTCACCAAACCTGTAATGGGATTGCATCACATTTGAATTTAGCTTTTGAAATACAGGCCTCGGGCAGTCAAAGCATTCATCTAGCTGAGAAGAGATGTGGGTGAAACAAGTTCTTGATTTAGCTGCCAATAAGTGTCCAAAGCACTTTGTGACTGACAGTCTACAGAAAAGCAGTGGGATCCCACTGGACCTAACAAGAGTCTTCATCTCAATCAGCCTTCCAGTCAAGGGTAGGACTGTTCCAGAGGCAAATAAAAGAGAACATGTCTAAATCTTTTCTATTTTCTTCCCTACTTTCCCTCCACATTCTTTTTCTATGTGGGGATAGATATAGGATAGGTGCATGGTAGAGGATCTTTCTCTAGCTTTGTCCATTGGCTTTTGATTTTCTTAATCATGTTTAAGATGAGATCTTTGAAGTTTTGGAGCATCTCTCACTAACAACTTTACTTCAAGTAGTTGAATATTTGGGAATTCTGAAAATCAGAAAAAGGTATTTTAAATCTTGTTCTGAAACTTCCAAAAAGGAAAGTGTAAGTCTGAAAGGAGGGATGAAAAGAAGTGTCCCAGGGGATGTAGCATGACTATCATTATAAAATACTTACGAGGCTCAGTGAGAAAAAAAATAAATTGTCTGTATGATAAATAATCCCTAATGGGAAAGAAACTGATGGCGTGACTGCATAGCATTTAATGTATATGCTTTTAAGTCTTACTTAAAACTTTTCCATCAGGAAAATCAGTGGTTTCTATCTTCCAGAGCATTCACAACCTGGTCTCAAAGCACAAGCAGGGACTCAAAACAGCAGTTTGCAAAAGAGCTGATCTTTTAACAGTGGCAATGACATTAATGGGAATGAATGGGAATAGTTTATGCTAGCACTCACTGATGGTCTTATGGAGTCTGAAAACACATTATTATAAATAGTCACTGCAGAGAGGAAATGGGAAAAAGTTGTCACTGTAGCAGCTGAAAGAACTCTGCAATACAGAGAATAGAAATTGCCATAGCAGATTAGAATTTTGATCCATATACCCTGTCTCTTATAGTAGCTGGTAAAAGGAGATTTGGGCTAAGAAGCACAAATATTACTTTATGACAAAGATCTCTTTAGTGCAACCTTCAAATTGGCATGTTTATAACTCTCCCTCCACCAAGTCCTCCTGACCTCACAGTATTATTTGTCAGTCAGTCCCACAGATTAAAGTAAAGAAAGGTGAAAACACACTGGTGTATTCAGAGGAAGGATTCCTCAGCTCATTTGGAGTGCATGTTCATGGACATATATAAGCATATAAAAGCAGTCTACATACCAAGAATGACACAGCAACACTAGTGAGCAGCCCAAGGGTACATAACTAGCCATATGGTCACTTACGCTGTTTGCAGAGAAACATGAACCCTAGGCACTACTGGTATCAAATAGTTTGCCTTAAAATAAGTACTATCACTTAAACCTAACCTCTGTTCAATCTCATCATTTTATGGTGCTTGGGACTTTTTGATTGTGTAGTTGCCTTTTTCAGTAGTCTCTTGTTCTCATAAAAAAATATATGTGCTTATTACAAGGAGACATTTGGAGCTGTGGTTTATTGAAACCCTAAAATCTATCCATTGATTTGTCCATTTTTTCCTCTTTCTTGCTCTCTTGTCTGTCTGTAGTCAGTGTCTGCTCAGAAATGCAGATATGGCCTGCCCAAGGCATCACCATAAAGGACATACAGACTGAATGAGGGAAGATCAGCACATTTTTAAGTGACAAAGAACATCTGCAGTTTTGCTAGCTGAAATAAAAATGACAAGAGCTGTGTATTCTCATGCTTCAGGGCATAAAGTGATCAGTACCTAGGGTCAGGTACACTCCAATCTGTCACAATTAGGAACATTCACAGAGTTCTAAACTTTCTCTGGAAGCAGCTGTTTTTGGCTGCTGTTGCTCACAGACCTGGTAGATTGGGTGGTCCACTGGCTGGATGAGGGACAAGAAGTGCCAGTGTTCTGTTACAGTATAACTGACAGAAAAATCAACATAATTTGAAATGTCATCTGAAGGGAACTCTTACTTTCTTCCTTCATTTTTAAGGTAGAAATTCCCTCTATTTTCTCTGATCTAGCATGATACTTTAACCACAGAGACTAAAAGCCTTTCTCTTGATGCTTTGACACTGAAGGCATCTTTCTGTTCTGCCAAGATCTGCATTTTTTTGTTTGTTTTTATCCTTATAAACTAGTGACAGAAATATTATTTTGCTATGTCCCTTTAACTTTAGAACTGATGAGCTGCAAACAGATGGAAGAAAGAAGTGAAGCAAGAGTTTATTTTTCCTATCCTTTCCAGACAGGCTTTGCAGGTAGCTGCTCTCATAAGTGATTCTGGCTGGACAGCCTAAATGATGTCATGTTGAAATTTCATATGAAGCTGAATGATTTCCATATCTGCAGATCCTCTTCTGTAGCATTAGTTATGCAAATAAAGTGGTTCGACTTTTCTGGCAGTGCTTGAGGCAGCTGCCAGGCTGTGACTGAAGATTCTATCTGGGGAAATAACTCAGCAAGTAAAATTCAGATGTCCAGCAACCTGCTCGGGTTCCTGTTTCTCATACAGAGCTATGTATAAACTCTATTGTTGAGTACATAATGATCTGTGCCTAACTCAGAACCCCACTGGCATCTTGGACATTACTTTGCAAAGCTCTTTAGGACACCCGAAGTGTTAGCTTAACTTATGTGCTGATAGGCACTTCTATGACATCCATTGCCAGTTTGCAGAGAAGGCTGGCAAAGTTATTAGGGGTAGCAAGAGGAACACAAAAGAGAGAATCAATTTTCACATTGCACCAGATGAGCCCACCAGCTGCTGGAGAAAGAGGCATGTGCCGCTCCAATAACAAAAGGAGAAAGGGTGAATGCAAGATGAATCTGGGTATGAGATGCACACTTTCTTTGCACACTGTTGAGGTCCAGGTCTGAGCTTGTTGGGAAGATAGAAATAAGACACAGAGGCCCCTAGAAATATTCAGTGCTCTAAAAAAAAGGGTATGCACTCATGTCCATATAAGAAATCCTTCTCCACAGGAATGAGCTACACTTCAAGTCTCAACAAGATACACTGTGCCTTTTCAGGAACTAAATTCACCTCATTATGTTTTGGTGTTTTCTATTTGTTTCTATTTGTTTCTATATGTTGGAGGCAAAAAGAAACCTAAAGGAAGCGTGGGCCTGCTGCTGGATGAAGCGGGTGCCCTGGTGACTTAGGACAGAGAGAAGGCTGAGTTACTGAATGCCACCTTTGCCTCGG